>JACCGJ010012353.1:0-118345 GCA_013407085.1 Atriophallophorus winterbourni
TTAACAATTGGTATTAATTTTGCTCCTCATTGGAAGCACATAGACGCAAAGATTAAAGTACGTTTTGATTAAATTTTATACTTATAATTTATGGTATTGTATAGCTATTTGAATGTTTCACAATAAATCTTGAATCTTGAATTCGTTGAGGGATTTCAACTTTGGGCAACCCATCAATTTTATTTTTAAACCAAGATTAACCGTGATAATTTTACCGACTTTTCTCATCAACATGTTGAAAAACTTCCTCTTGATTAAGTTTGCATGTAGCTTTAGAATAGACTGTTAATCGTTAACTTTACCGTAGTCGGTTTCTGACGTATTCACACTGTCTCTCAAATGCTACAATAACAAAGCTGCTCGTTTGCCTCCGTAGTTCACATTAAACAAGTTCGTTGTATGAAACGTGTGCAACCCTGGAAGGAATGCGCAACTTGTTATCAAATTAACGTTTTGCAAATAGTACGATCAAATGAATTTAAAAGATTTAGTCACACATTCGACACATCCCATTGAGACTCTACTGCCTACATGGATTAATAAAATTGTCCAGATCACAGTCCGCGTTTATTTATCACATCCATTCATTCAAATTTATTCAAAGCTTGTGATACAGTTCAAAATTAATTGCAAGATTTCAAACAGTGTGGTGATGTAAATCACGACAAATATTAAAACAAAATTGTGTTCACTGCCTCAAATAATTTCCTTCCATTCCGGATGTGACACGTGAACTAGAGACAGTTCAAAGTTCCGGGATTTCTTCATGCATCTTTTCTATAAGGAAGACTAGTAAAGAGTCATTTGCATTGGTACGATTAATGCTACACATTTTAAAATAAATTGCTGAAATTACAAGCTTGTGTGTTTGCAGTAAACGAATTACCATTTATAGCATAAAACTCGAACTTTATCACATTTCAAGCAAAATCATAATAATAATCAAAATCAGGTTTAGATGGTTAGAAATTATGGAAAACGTATCAGCCAGATAATCTTATTAATATTTATTGCTTGCGTAACTTAGGTCGGCGAATCAATCACCGTTTTCATTCATCTCGCCAAGACTTGCTAACCGACGAACTCCTCATACCCTCGGTGGTCACAGTCAATATTGATGTGGATGTCATACATTAAAATAACGATATTCCTCTTTGGTCTTCATTGTATGAAGGTTAACAGTAACATTTCTCCCTCTTCTACACATCACTTTCGTTCGTTGCGGCGTAGTATTGGATTATGTCTACGCTGTCCCTCTTCTTGGTTGTATTGAAGGAGGCTGTATTGAATTATGCCGAATTTGAAAGAACCAAAGCCACTCCCTAAATGCGAGCGGCATCTTTCTGCTCGTAACACGAATACAACACAAACTGAACCGAAGTGAGACGCATCTGCCCGAAATATCCATATCGACACGCTGCTGTGAAGTTATGATTACTCATCGATGTGGTCATATGCAATTTCATTCATGTTTCATACATGGTCGGGACCTCCACATAGCGATGTTTTTGGTTCGTTCTGGTGAAGATCATGGTCATCGTTCTGACGGCTTACAGAAGACTATGGCATTTAACGTCTGACATCAAAAACCTTCCAGCTGAAGTTTATATTCTCTGAGGACTGTGTTGTCTTTTAGTAATATTATTGGCGTTTTTGTTGCTCAAATATATTTTTGGGTTGTGTTAGATAGCCCCACGTTTCACTGCCTTCCTTCAAAGCCGGGCATGAGACTGTCATCGGTGCATTCAGAGCGATATCAACAAGACGATTTGCCCGCGGTAAATAATTACTAGCTCTCATCACCACCATCGCAAACATAACAAAAATATGATTATAGCCATGTGCAACATCACACGGTTTTGCGACACATCTTCAAGTATAACTTAGCTTCGCGTTAAAAGGTCGCGTGATACAGCGGCGTAAGATAGATAACACTGACAAGAGCGTCGTTTTAGCTGATAACCACTGGTTATGATTCAGCCCAACAATTAAGATGTATGTTAATTTAGATTTGGCGTCAGTGAAAACTCTGTAAAACGTTCTGTGGTCAAGTGTAATTAATAGATGATATCTCCGTGTATGCATTGGTTTTACCGTAATTTTAAAATTCTACTAAGACATCGCTTGTGAAATATTGGACGGAGTCAATATAAACATAACGCAGGGTTTACGTTTCGTGAAAATAAATCAAAACCGCGTGAAATGCTGAGTTTCAGTCTCGTTGCTTCATTTTTTTGTTTCACCCTCCTTAACACCACATGATAGGTCACTTGTGGAATCATTTTGCTCAAAAAATATCAAAAAATGCATTTTCATATACCGTTGTCGACTGATTTTTTACAACCAACATATACAGAATGATCTGTAATTTACTTTATGGTAAATCAATGCTTTACAGTAAAGCAAATTGTAATTGGAGGTATCAAAGTGAATTTTGAATGTTTTCAGAATGACAGATGGTTTGTTTAGTATACTTTGTAAGTCGGTTTGGAAATGAAAATTAAGAACTAATTCATTTGAATTTCTCCAATGAGTAAACGCACATATGGTGGAATGTGAACTTCAAATTGTTCGTGGTTTCCGCATTTTAAATTCCTAATTGCTTAAAAGGTAAGTTTTAATTAGATTCAAAAATAATCAAAAACATGTGCACACTGTATATACTGTTTAATCTATGTTCTTATATTAAACAAGGAGCGCTTGTATGCCACTGTTGGATAAGGCTGGTACGACCAACCTGTTCAAAGCATGTGCCCAAACACATGTTAAATGGGGTTAAACCCATAACCATGAAACAAAATATTCATTTGCATGCTTTTCCGTCATTCACACACCACGACCGGTTTCGTGCTGTTTGCACTCATCAGGTAGGGACAGTAGGATCAGGATCCGCATGCGCTTGAAACAGTGGAGGAATGGTAAACAAGTTGCGCTTGTATGCCACTGTTGTATAAGGGTGGTACAACCAACCTGTTCAATCACATTAGCCCACACCCATGTAGACAAGGTTTGAACACATGATCTTACTGTCCCTACCTGATGAATGCAAACAGCACGAAACCGGTCGTGGGGTGTGGATGACGGAAAAGCATGCAAATGAATATTATGTTCTTATATTGTTTATACACTTAAATTTCAACTTTTACCATCCTGTTGTTGTTAAGCTTGTTGATTTCTAGACCATTGAAAACCTTCAATTACCTTGAATTACCTCGAACGTAGGACATATCTCATGATATTTATTCCAAAAATTATCAAACTACATAACCCTTGTTCATCAAAATATAATTTTTTAATATTTGGTTCACTAAATATCATTAAAAAGGTGATTGTGTTAACCAAACGAAATTGAATGTTTGCGTAAAATTGAAACACATCTCACTGGTTTCGCGATTGAATAGAGGATAGCGAACGGAAAAGATGCATCCATTGAGCCCAGTATGTAAAATTTTTGTGATTTCAAGAATAAACGACTGAGCATAATGCGGTCCGCGTGGTACTATTCTTGAGTCTTTGGAGTCGATGTATAGAAAAATTTTCATCAGGTCTTCGCTTTCGTCCGCGAAACCGAAGGGCTTGCACGCAGCTCTCTCATTCAAGAATTTTCGCAGGATCTTGAACAATGACGGGATAAATTAGATTCGACCGAAAAATGTGAAATAACAGATGGCTTATGTGTTTGCATAATAAAAGTATCTTTAGTTTATGTTTTATTTGCTGCTTCAAAAAGATTGATTAGTTTTCAATGGTGTTTTTACTTCGTGCAATAAAACTTGAAATTTGGTCGAATTGTTTATACACCTTCTCCAGATATGAAATATGCATACATGTTACAAATCTTGAAATAAGATTAAAAAATATATTGAAACCATGGTTTTAATAGTTGCTCACCCAGTGGCATATTGTCTCTTTAGTTTGTCCCAACTCATTGATCTTCGTGGGTCGTATGAAGAGCACAATGCCTGGAACGGAATGTATTCATGTTTAACACAGGCGAATATTTAATGAGGATAGTCAGCTGACGTTGAATAGAGTGTATTTTCAAGTATTGTGTTGATTCTATCCCCATTCTTTGCACACCACTACCGATTCAAGGCTGTTTGCTATCTTCAGCTAGGAACAGTAAGATCAGGTTCAGTGAACCTTGAATGTGTATTGTAGTTCAGTGAATATTTCGATCACAGTCATCGTGTTTCGCCTCATCATAAACATGCAATTGCTAATACCATGAACAAAATTTGGTACGTTCAATCTCCTCCAAAATGTTAATTCGGAAAATTATGCATTCAAATATTATTTTTGAAAAATATTGATTCTCTAATTAAATGTATCCATGATATATAAGGACATATTAAATTGATGTGATAGCACCCCTGACATGATAACCGAATTATTGCATTTTTGTGTGTAGGGTTTAGCGTGCAACACTATGACAACAGCAAACTAACTAGCGGTATAGAACGATTTCACATGAAGAATGGTGTGAAATGTAGATCGAGCTAAATTTAAATTGTGAAGCATTTATTCAATCAAAGGAAACTTACGAACTGTACCAGAAACCACGGGCATATCTTCAAAAAACACATTTTAAACACGATTCATTAAAGATATATTGGAAGAATACCAATGTAGGAACAGTAAAACACACCTCTTCGTTGTGTATGAATAGTATTACCAGTGTCAGTATTATCGAAATCTAAAAACAATTTGATTGCAAAATATACCAGGCCATTCCGTTCGTTTGTGTTTCAATTATCAAGATCATTATATTGTAGTGCTCACAAATTATTCCTCTTTAACACCTGCTTTTTGTTTGTTTGTCGTCATCGGGTTGATACACCAAGATCAGTTTCAGTGAGCAGTGAAACATCGGTGAAGTTTTCAACAAAGTTATACTTGGGTAAACATTTGAACTACGTTTCCAACGACGAAACATGAGTTTCGTTTTCTAGTTGACTTCAGAAAGTTCAGATAAAATGTAAAGAATTGAATAAAGGAACAGATATTTCAAATATAGCGCTTCAATTCAATTGTTGATTAGCGCTTGTACGATCGCCCTTTTTAATCGCAGACAGTTGATGAGCCATTTACTACAGAGGAATGATAAATGCGGTGGGTCTGAAAATCTCTGCACCACACGAATTAAATTTGCACGGAAGATCTCATCTGGACGACCGCGGTAAATATCAAGGTGTCTGGGTGACAAGTAACCATAAACCCGGACAACATTTTCAAATATTATATAAAAAGTCCCACTGTGTTGTAGATCTGCCTAAGAGGAATTTTAGGAGCTTTACACCAGAAAATACCCGGGTTAAATGAAACATAGGTATGTCCTGTTATTCAATATATGCTCTAAGCCTGGGCACAATATATGAGGAAAGATATTGAACCACTTGACACGGATTTATCATTCTGTAATAAGTTGGTCTTCTGTTAAAAAAATCGCCATCCCATGTGCCAATACAAAATAAAACGACATGAGTTTACCCAATGACAAATACGAAGTCACCTTAAGCTGTCCTTTGAAATTTTGCACACCGAAAGCATGCCCCAAACAATTACTGAAGCCCACTCGAAAACGCAACGATTAAAAGTCAATAATCATTCAACATTCGCGATTAGATTCTCGTCGAATTTCTTTCTCGCTCAGACTTTTTTTCACGTGCTCAAAGAATAATGACACTAAGAATCAGTCGAGGTTTTAGTTTGCAAGCTCGATGAATTCATGATAAACACTGCGCTACTTTATTGTCCCGATATATTCTTGGAAGATTATGTATATATTCACTATCTATACTTCGTCAGAAGTTTGTTTTTTGTCAGCATATTGCCTTTTTCCAAAATGTCTGATTTCTAAGTTCTCAGTTCTTAGTTCTGATGTGACAACAACGATGTGAATGGAATTTAATATGCATGTTGCTAAATCGACTAACATTGATGCCAATTATTCCCGCATGCACCCCTTTTACGAGACTATCAAATTCACGTCGTAGGTCGAAGTGAATAAGTGTTATAATGGAAATAATTTCATCACAATCTGTGGTACCTTTAAGTGACGATGATCCCAACTTGAAAACTCGATTGCATAGATTGCTCTCGGGAAGCAAGTTTTCTTGGATAAAATGTAGCAGCAGATCAGTATTTGCGGATGGCTTCTCTTTCAAATACAATGCAGCATTGAGGACCCATTCCCAATGCCAAGGGATAATCCGATGCACGTGATCAGCACAAATTGTTTCATTTGGTACAATAATGCTAGAAGCAGCACCTTTTACCTGGGAAAAATGTTGATGTATGTTTCGTGAATCATATTTATCCAATTTTCAAATGATTTCATCCGATTTAAATTGCGATAGTTTTATTCATATAACATTATTCATAATAGTTCAATCCAAATATATACTCCCGTCGCTAATAACAGATTATCATGTTGTAAAAACATGATTAACGAATTACATACATCATTTGTGAGAGATTTGAGATTTTTTCAACAATATATAAATCCAGAATGTCTATTAATAATAGAAAATGGACAGACCAAAACCGAGCAACCGTGATATAAAATTGTTTAACATGAGTGGTGATAGCTAGCGTAGTATCAAATATTGAGGCATAGGTTCTGTGCCCAAGTTATTCTCATAATGCACCACACGTATCATTGAGACGAAGATAATGAACAGCCGAAACGCCTGTGAAGCACCCTCAAGTATGTTTTGTATTTAACAACATTGAAATACACCTGCCCACTGCTTCCAAAACTTGGTTCTCTATCACTTGTCACCTAGAAATCATCTGAAGGTTTATATTCTAACCAAGTTGTTTCTTATTTAAACAAATGCTTCTGGATTCAGCTTGTCTGACTAATAATTTAACTCAAGAAATCTGAGTTCAAATTTGTCCTTTTAAAATGTTTAATCAAACTACTTGCAGCTGGCGGAATTGGAAAAATCTTGTCTAACAACATGATAACTGCATTTTAACTGCATTTTAATATAAAATAACGTTTGAAATCAACACATTTTACCTCGAATCGGTTATTAGAAAGCAAACGTACATTTTCGCAAAAGCTCTTTTTATCGGTAACGACGGTATATCCTCGTATGTCTGAAAGATGTGGATAAAATTTGCATCTAGATTAAATGCTAGAAATGCGCGCAACAACAATATCTAATAGAGAATTCTGTATAAAAAACATATAGATTACATCCACAACTTGAAAATGATCTCTTAATTTTGCAGCCAGTTAAAAAATTCAAACTATTAAATCAATCGTATTTTTGTTTTGCCTACTGACAAAATTAAGAAAGTGGTGAAGATAGGTGGAGTTCCACGGTAATATATTCAGGTACACACAATGATATTACGATATCAGTCACGTTATACATATTTTGTTCATTTAACCGATAAAGTAGCTGCGTATGTTTATTATTGAAACGATGATTAATATAATCATGTGATGGATATCGACAATAAAACGTCAACATTTCGCATAATCAGACTGCGAATCTCCTTATTATATGTTCAACAACATATATATATATATTCTTAAATCCTTAAAGAGATCAGTATAATCAGCTTGCGCTTTCCATTTGGAATGATGACGTTATAATGCGAAATACTGATGATCATTACGACTAGCTTTATTGCTGCAGTTCTTCCATCTAAGCATGAACAGACTCAGTGGTTTTGAGTTTCGGACGCTCATATACAAACAATATGCTTTGTTGTATGAGTTATTTGGATTACTTCAGATAATCGATATATTGTTTATTCACGCTCGACGGTAGAATATCAACAAGACGCTATTGTATTCAAGGACGTATTTTCACTTACATACTACATTCTCTGCAGCTGAAACAGAAAATTTAATTTCAAAATAACCTTGAAAAACGTATTTGCATTTATGGATTGACTCTCACCTTTATCTAGCCTGATACTTGCTGCATGAACGTTACTGATTCTTCGCACGGTAGAATCATTCAGCTCACGGATTAATTTAAACGCCCGTAGCCAATGAGGTTCTAGCTTCTTTGTTAGTAGAGTTATCTTGGCCATCATTTTGTAGCTTACGTAGTCCGAATACCTTGTCTTGAATTTTTGGATGTACGCAGTTTCATTTGCGTAACGATTAATATCCTTCAGTGAATATATACGGAAAAATGTTTAGCATTAATACCATAATATATGATTAATTTCTAAAAATATACTAAAGATGATGCATTCGCATTTTAAATGTGTCGTAAATGGTTGTCAACTTAACTCGTAACTTTAGTCAGATTTGATTGCGGCATGTTTATCTAATTGAAATATTATAAATTAATTGTTTGGGTGGACATATAATCCGTCATCTAATCGTTGTTTGACTTATCAATAAACGCTCCCTAATACATTTTGTGTGATACCTACAACTGGTCAAGACATTCTGAACACTATGTGCATAATCTGTATGATATGACCAACTTAATGTTTGAAGTTTTGACGATAACGCTTTTGATAAAATAACCATTATGTTGATCTTCAGAAGTAAAGTTGATTGTTCACCGCAAACATATTGCGCAGCTGCTAGCGCAGTTTATGTTATTTATACGTGCAATTGTATTATGTTCGGAAATCATATTCTCAATTTGCACTGATTGCAAATCTATTGAACCATGATTTACATTACCCTATTAATGTTAAATATTTCAAAAATCAATTATCCAAATACATTTCGAGAAAACCAATGACCTAATCGAAATATGATAATTAATTTTACTATGGCAAACAACATGAATATTGATTTACCCCTTCTTCGTGATGTGTAAGTACTTGACCTCCGACAACAAACATAATATCTGTAATACATAAATCTTGTTGAAATTATCCTGTTCGAAGCATGCGATACGAAAATTCGAAGACGTCAATTAACAAAGAAATGCATTCTTTGTATTTCTAAAATTAAAGCAAACTATGACTTTATTTGTTCCATGGTAATAACAAAAAACATTTCTTTCTATTTGACAACAAATTTTACATGGAAAATTGCACACGAAAATTCGTGATGCAGAGTTACATTGAAGCAAGTGAAATTGAACACATTTTGTAACAAAAATTTTCCAACAATGATGAGTGCAAACAGCACCATACGGATGTGAGGTGTGTTATGGAAACGCGTTTGAATGAGCAACATGTATCAACATTGATGTTTCTAATAATCTAATTTTGTTCGCCAATACGAATACAAATTTAGTCGATGGACCATGCGTTTAAATAATAAATGACCTACTGATTAGATTTCAAGTACTGAACGTTTAGAGTTAATGTATTTTTTTGTTCACATTTCTGGCGCAAATCTGTAATACTGAGTACACGCTGACTAACCTTCTGTGTTTTGGAGTTTGTAGTATTCATAAGATCAAAAAAGGTAAACGAGTAGAAAGAGACAGTGTTATGTCGAGGATCGATTTTCACAAAAAAGTAACATGCGTTTATGTTTCGTTTGTGCCATTGAAATTAATCTGAACTAGCTGAATTTATATCAATAGGTGTAAATGAGTGGTTTGATGTAAGATTTATATTTTTTGAAAATTCATCGTACAATATTGTAAGCAACCTACCGATGTTGTAAAAATCTGAACCTTTAATGTAAAATCATTGTTATATGTTCGAATATGCTGCAATGGAATGTAAACAAACCAAAAGAAAAGAATTGGAGCTAAAATTCACTACATAAAATTGATAAATTTTAAAATTCAATATAGAAGCGTAATACGTTGGATTTTCTATTGCAATTCACCGTTCGAGACGATTGTTGGATTTTTTAAATGTTGTGAGAAAATGCGCAACTTTGCTTGCATTTGACTTAGGTTTCAGCAAGATAACACATCAGGATGTTCATTTTTACCAATCGGGTACTTAGAAAAAACTCGACTTGTCTGCGCCCAACACCGATTATAATTTATGGACTGGAATAGTGGATAGATCTCCCTTTAAAAAATGGGTCAATATGATGAACTACACTTCTAGAAATTAGCCTACTATTGCAAGTGTCGTTTGGATAAAAGCATCAAACATTAAAAATTATCTTTAACTTGTTTTTATCGTAACATTGTGTACAATGAACGCAAACACAAGGTGATTAAATTTTACTTTTTCAAAGTTGTGGTAATATCGACTCACTCATTGCTATATATTTTGTCAAAAAATCAGAAAACAAGTTTAGCTAGACGTATGATTAAATGGACGAGTAATATTGTTCTGCGTAGAAAACCAAAAACGAATATCATGTTATGTGGTAATGACTGTATAGCATGTAAACAAAATATGCGCACCTTATTTCGTTAGTCCTAGTCTTACGAGTTACAATTTATCGCTGCGAAATGTAATAAGCTGCAGCTTGAAAAATCTCTTCACTACACGTATTAGCTTGGCGCGCAAGATCTCGTCTGGATCACCGAAGAAAAACATTCCGGTATCTGGATATCATTGCCGGATAGTGTACAATAAATCCCGCGTGATCTTGAATATTCTAAAAAGGATATTTAGGATTTTCGCGCCCGAAACCTTGCCAAGGTTAATTAATACTTATGTGCTATTATTGAATATTACATCCAAGCCTGGGCTGAGAAAGAACATCGAACTATTTGTTAGGATTGATCACCGTGCGAAAAAGTGGGTCTCTTGTTACGGAAATTTGCCTTTAGAAAAGCGAACATTAAAACTATATTAACACTAATTTACCCAACGATGGGAACGAAGTGACATCTTGTTTGCATTCAAAATCTTCAATTCTGAAAAGCATCATCCTAAACAGTTGCTATAGCACAATGACCTAACTCGATACCGAAAATATTCTCGATAGGTTATTTGTCGTCATTTTTTCTCACAAATGATTTGTCTCACTTGAAACGAATCACATGTTTGTAATCTGTTGCGGTTTTCACTTACATTTCCGATGAATATAAGACGAACAATGTGGTATGTGATTGTCCCTATTGATGTTTGATGGATTATATCTACTTGCTACACATACCTCGTAATCCTATGGTTATTGATAAGCTTACTACTTTTTCTACCATGAGACCCTTCGAGTTCTGAGTTCTGAGTTATTCAGAAAGTCAATTTTTTGACATTAGTTCATCCAGCCCGTTACAAATTTTGGCTATCCAAATTGAGTTTGTCGTTGAACAATTAGCAAAACAAAGTTCTCAGTTACTATTTTGTAAAATAATTTTCAGCTGTTTTTGTTAAATGCGTATGTGCACATTATGATTCTGCATGTATTGTTGTAAAATAAGTCGCATTTCTGTTCACATGAAGTTCACACGCTAAACAAGATCTTCATGCCGACTAATGAATAAATATGAAAAATAACTGAAATGTTTATCTAACAAATGCATTAATACATTGAATCATTACCACTGAGATCCTTACTCTATTAAAAATTAGACAAATTTATTAAGGCCTGATAATTTGTCCATTCACGAGTATCCAAAATTAAAGGTAAACACTGAAATAGCACAGCAATTCAATACAGCTTACAATTTTTAACCGTTTCCTGTAAGACAATTGCCGACTGCGTTGCGTGTTCACGTAATTTGAGTGCGATGTTTTGGAGCTGCATAAACGTGCTATCTGAAGAAGTGCATCGAGCATAGCAAGCAATTTGTTCATCTTCTTCTTCTACTTCATAATCCACGAGCTCACACTTGTGTCCGGTAATTGCTGCCTTGAATTGGAAGAAGAATTAATCCGAATCAGAAAATGGATTAAAACTCACGATTCAGAGAGTAAAATAGCAGCTTCCTAAACACAGAAATCCGAAAACAATCGGCCTTATATGTCATCTATTATTTTCATCTTGTTTATAGTTTTGGAAATACGCTGTTACACGGATTAAATGTTCTAATCGCATGACAAACTCAAATAACTTGACATCATGTTCAACGTTTATGGCACTTAAAATTCCGATACAGACAAGAATCGTAAAAATAAAAGAAAATAATGTGGGCATACACATTGTAGCGGGCAGGGTAAAGTAACCAGAAATGGCAGTTGGCGAACATCCGGTCAATCATCACGTCATTCGGGATATCGGTCTATCATTAACGACGTTATATCCCGCGTTGCACCAACTTGATTTGATTTCAAGGTCAACGTGGAATTTTGCTTCTTACGAATCCTTTTGTTTGTATTTATTTGATTTTCACCGGATTTCAACATGGTTATGACTAGAAAATCTGCAAAAGTAGATAATACAGCACATACTGTCACGAAGATGCAAGGGAATCGGTGCCCCGCTGCTCGCTCGGGCGATGCCTAAACAGGTTGCTGATAATGCGCAGGAAATATGTCTCAAATGGATGCATATTCGATGCGCAGAATGAAGCCAGAGACGTATCAGTGGCTTCAGATTATATCATGCGATGTTATTCGGACTGTATGTAAGATATGCCTTCCACCATCAAGTGTTGAGCACGGAAGCAGTCAGAATAAAGTCGTAGCTGCATCTACTAAAGCCGCTAAAGTGCTTGTTGGAGATGACATAAACATTGACCCAACCTCAGCTGAGGATAGACACCACCTATCTGTGGAGGAAACTTGCATGCCATTCGCTTCCTCGGCTATAAGCCGTTTACAAAATGGTATTAGTATCGATGATCCATTGAACGTGCAGTAACTGCACGTTTGCTCGCCTTCAACACCGTTTGCTCAACAGTCAGGAAGGAATAAGACTTATGCAGATGTGACGTCGAAGGGTCTACACAGTGATCCGGGCTATGAAATATTGTCACGGCGATTGAGCAAAATAGAGGCTCAGCTAAATGTAGTGGAAGAAGTACCTGATAATGCTTTTAGATCTCCGGTCTCAAAGAAGCCACTTTTGGATTCTCGAAAGAGATGCCTTATTATGGTAAATGTTCCTGAGCAAACCGGGGACATGGCTGAATTACGCTTACAGCAAGAGCAAACATTCCTACAATCAACCTTTTCAAAGCTTTTTGATCATGGAGAGGAAGGAGTTACCATCATTTCTGCATTCCGACTTGGCCGGAAGAAGGAGGATGATAAACCGCGGACGCTGAGAATTGTTTTAGCTTCAGATGAGCAAGTCCAGATGGTACTAAGACGCGCTCATCGTCTTGAGGGTGAGCCATTCAAGATACTACGCGACCTATCTCCTGAAGATAGAATCAAAATGAAAACAGCTACCCAAGAATTTCAAGCACGCAGGAAAGCTGGCGAGGTTGATCTCCATATTGTGGATTTTCGGGTAGTGAGGAGGAGGCCGCGCATTCGTTGGAAGCCGCTGTCAATTCAACCCCAGTTAATCATTCTGTGAAGAGATTTCGAGTATTGTTTTTCAATGCGAGAAGTCTACGCAATAAACTTGATGAGGTTAGTGAAATTGCCTGTCGGCGACAGCCAGATATCATTGCTGTTACGGAATCGTGGTTAACAATGGATATATCTGATATGGAGTGCGCGCTACCACACTATACGCTTTTCAGAAGTGACAGAGTAGCTTCGAGATCTGCCGGTGGCGTTGCCGTATACTTTAAAGAGCACCTGATTGTGAAAGTATTGGAAAGGTTTCAAAATGATGCTGGAAATGCCGAAAGCCTCTGGTTTAAGGTGAAGTCTAGCTCTGGAGCTGCATCACTTGGGGTCATGTACCGCTCACTTGGCGCTTACGTTCCTGTGTTATGTGATCAAATCAAACGGTATGGTATCACTGGTGACTGTATCAGACAATAACGAATACTTCGCTTTGGGATTTAAAGCGAAGCGAAGTTGCCAAGCGAAGCGAATATTGGCTTCGCTTCGCCATTGCGAAGTGCACTTCGGATATTCGCTTTGATACTATTCGCCATTGCGAAGGGCAGTTTGTACACTTCGAAAATTCGCTTCGCACTTCGCTTCGCTCCAAAAAAGTGACATTCGTTATTGTCTGGACTGTATCGTTCTTGGAGACCTGAATGCTCCTGATATCAACTGGGCGGATTTAGTTTCGAGGGGTGAACCGTTCCAACGTGAATTCCTAGATACGATTTTGGAGCTGAATTTGGCGCAGAATGTAAACGATCCTACGAGGATATGCTTCGGCCAAGTTACTTCGATATTGGATTTGGTGGTCACACCTAGATTCTCTGATGTTACGAATCCGTCTATTGAGACCCCCATTGGCTGCAGCGATCACTGTTCTTTATGGTTCGTTTGGAATCGGGGTCTTCAAACGAGAATATGTACGCATGCCCGTTGAAACTACTGGAAATTAGACACAACGAGTCTAATCACGTCTGCAAACTCGATGGACTGGTCATTCCCTCTATCTACAAATTTTGATATCTGTTGGTTGGACTTTTTGGGTAAAATAAGATCGCTTGAAAATCATGCCCCATGGATGAATGGAAGATCCCCCGCTAAGGGACCGCCGTGGTTTGATAACGTTATCCGTAAATACATGAAGGTAAGAAATCGGTTATGGCGGAAGTTTGTTCTAGTGGATGCACCGATGACTATGTAACCTACAAAGTTATCCGCAACAAGTGCACCTACCTCAAACGAGAAAAAAGGCAGAACTATGAAACTCGCTTGGTGGACGAAGCCGACTTGATGCCGAAACGCTTGTTTGCGTACATAAGACGTAGATCGAAAGCTTCACAACGAGTACCTTACTTGAGATCTATGGGAGGTTTGACTGAACATGAAGATGAACGTAAAGCAGTTCTTCTCGCCGCTCAGTACAATTCGGTTTACACAGAGGAGACGTTTCCCATTCCTCTGCTTCATGAGAGCAACGCCGAAATGCCGGATATCTCGATCTCGCCAGAGATGGTGCAGTATTTGCTAGAACGACTCGATGTACACTCAGCACCTGGCCCGGACGATATACACCCGATGCTTTTAAAGGTATTGTCGAGTATCATACATAAACCACTGGCGCTAATCTTCAATTTATCCCTGAGGTATGGTAGGTTACCTAAAGATTGGAAGTACGGCATTGTCAAACCAATGTATAAGGGCGGTGAAACCAGTGATCCGGCTAACTACCGACCGGTTACCCTCACTTCGGTAGTTGTGAAGACTCTGGAACGACTGCTGAAGAAACAGATTGAAGATTTTCTCCTTACAACCAGTCAGTTAACATCTGTTCAACATGGTTTTACGCCAAGACGATTATGCGAATCCAATCTCATCACTGCTCGCGAGCACTGGTGTGCCGAACTTGATTTGGGTCACCCGGTAGTCACTGCCTTCATTGACTTCAGTAAGGCTTTTGACCGTGTTCCATTTCAACGTCTATTGCTCAAGCTCCGTGCTCGTGGTGTAAAGGGACCTGTTCTAACGCAGATTGAATACTTCCTTGTCGACCGTTATACACAGGTCGGGGTTAACGGAGTCAAATCGCAGGTTACACGTCCAACTTCCGGGGTTCCGCAAGGATCTGTTCTCGGCCCGTTACTTTTTAAAGTATATGTTAATGACCTCCCGACTCATTAAATACGAATTGTCTACTTTTCGCTGATGATCTGAAAGTTTGGGGTACAGTAAGCTCTTCTGCTGATAATACCATTTTTCAGAACGAATTGAACAAATTGCTCGATTGGACGGTAAAATGGCAGCTTCCTGTAAACCGACAGAAATGCGCTGTAATGCTTTTGGGGCCAAGCACGCCTGAAGGTGCGTACTTCCTCGGGGATCATCAACTGGAGTGGGTTGATACTGAACGTGACCTGGGTACAATTGTGACTCGGACGCTTAAATCGAAGGAGGATACGAACAGAAAAGCTGCTGCTGCAAACCGCGCATGGTGGGCTATTAGTCGGTTGTTTTCGGTGATTACTCCACAGATGTTTCGCATTCTTTATTCCACATACGTGAGACCAGTTTTGGAATATGGTTTGCCAGCCACCTATCCTCAAACTAAGGGAGAACGTGACCAGTTGGAAAAATTGCAAAGGCGGGCGACGAAACAAGTACAAGGATTGAAATCAATTCCTTATGTGGAGAGAGTTCAACGCCTCAACCTCATGTCGCTCAGTATTCGGCGTGTGCGCTACGACCTGCTGCTAACTCGTCGTATATTACTGGGAGCTTATGGTGACGAGCTGCGCGAGTTTTTCCCCCTTGGTGACGGACTCAAGAACCCGTGGCCATGCTCTAAAGCTTCAAAAGCGAAGGACACTACGCCTACCACAGAGATTCACGCTCTTAACAAGAATTGAACTTGTGGAATGCGCTTCCGGAAGAGGTTATCTCAGCGAGCTCTGAAAACCAATTCAAGCAACTTTTGGATAAGGTGTTGCCTGTAATCACGGCGAAGCTGAACAACGCTGGACAGGATTTCTTCAACTGAGGTTCTCCTGGACTATGTTGCTGATATAAAGAGATGTGGCGTACAAGGGCTTGACCCCCTGTCGTCTATCAAGAAGAAAAAGAAGAAGAACACACAACGATTGTTTATATTCATCTTTGAGGGCAACATATCCAACGCTAAATGCGTTCACCCATCAAATCCTTTAACATGAGAGAAGCCGATGACTCAGAGACGAATAACAAAATATACGTCGATCTTATTTTGTCGAAGCAAAGAACCACAACGCCGATCCTTAAACATGTCTATCACGGTTGTCTATTTTGAGCTGAATTTTTAGTCGATTTCCCGCCCAACGGTATATTTTAAAGCATCGACACACAAGCCTCGATTGCCCTACATTGACTGATTGCATATCGTTAAATTGCGGCTGACGTCGCGTTCGAATGCAAATGATTAGCACGCATCGCTAAAGAATTCCGCACCTCCAAAACAGTTTCGATGTATTAAGCCCGGCATTGGACACTTGATGTTCGATGATAAGTTCGCTACCCAGGGGTGAAGCTTTCGGTTTGATAGTAACTAATCTTTATAAAGTGTTGATCTCAATGCATTAACTATAAATAGAACAAAAACTCGTTTGCGTGCACATTAATATAATAAATCTCCATTTTATTCATTAATATCACATCTGCGTCCGAAAAAAATGAAATTTGTGGAAAATTTCTCATTATTTTTTGCATTTCAATCTATTATATTGGTCCGATAAATTAAATAAGCATTGAATATTTTCGATTAATTCGAATATCTAGAACTTTTCATAGAATGCAAAAATGAGAACGAGAACAGAAATATCAAGTTGATATCTCTTTGAAACATTGAATCATGAAAAAATGATAACATTAAGCAAGAATTAACTTACAATTGTCCTACACTCTAACTCAGCGTCCTGAAAGTTTAATTGTAGTTGCGTTTTGAGTTTGTGCTTTGCCACCGGGCTTAGGTCAGTCATCGAAATGAAAAAGTAGGCTAAACAGGAATGAAAATCATGAAATATCGTAAACATTTCTTTAGAGGAAATATATGTAACAAACTTCAGTCAAAATGATTCCACACTCATGCCTCTTGTTAGGAACAAATCCTGCGGCCACTTGAATCCAACACAACACAAACGATATAAACGAAATTTTAATGGTTAGTTTTCTATTCTATATTAGTTTTACGACAACAGAATCGAAAGAAAATTATCACGAGAAAATTTATTCCCTATGATATCGTTTCCATGTTCCAATCTGATCAAGCTACACAAGTTTTAATAATTCTAATAATAATAATAATATAATAATTGTAATAATTCTAAACGTGATTTGTTACCAGCCCGAACTGTCATAAACACAAGAGACAAGATGGTAATCGAAGACCAACGGATGTTGAACATTTGCACAATCAGAATCAAAAAGATTTTACCACTAAATTTCCAAAAAAATATTTATACATGCAAATGCACGTGCTGATTGGTTATCTATACAGCTGTCACTAAAGGCGAATCAAATTATTTGGTTTATCGAAACTTGCTATACATTGTATTGTTGCATAATTGTAATTAGGTGTTATACATAATATGTAACCTCAAATTCTGTGCATGATGTTGAAAGTTATTAATTTTTGTTTGTTCAGCATGTAGCAATGAAAGTTGAGTCTCATAGATTTCATTAACTGATAGACTGCAAGTGTACTGCATTTAAAATAGTTATCTTATGCCAAAGGGGCTACCGGAAGTGCACTTATGATATTTATTCTTAAACATGAAATGTTGAAATGAAAATACTTTTTATATATTCCGGATTCCAAGGTTTTCAGAGCTGGAACGATTTTGGTGATAAGCTCCCAATTCCGAGAATTCTATAAAGTAGAGCATCGCATATGGTCTAAGATAACCAAGACTTGCTACTAATCTGCACTCGTGGTTGCGTGACACGGCGAAACTGTTTCTAATACTGAGAAAAAGTGTGAATACGGCTAACTGGCGCATCTTAATCAGCTTGCTTCAGAAACGAGATTCAACTAGGGAAAGAAAAACACATATCTCAAACCTCTACTGCTGTATGGCTTCATCCAAGCATGGAAAACCCTTCAGGAGCTAACATCCAAATTTATAACAGCGTCCCGCAAGAGATGCGAGACGCGAAGTTTATCACGAAACTTGAGAATAAGGGTGATAGAGCTGACAGCAACAGTTACAGAGACATCTTCATTCTGAATGTTTTATGCAAATTGTGTGCCAAAGTCTTAGGGATCCAACTTCAAGTTATAGGTGATAGAGTTTACTGCAAATATCAGTGTGGGGTCTGAATTGGAAGATCAACAATTGCCATGATCGTTTCCCTGAGACAACTTCATAAAAGTCCCGGAAAAAGCGTATGCCATTATACACTGTATATATTGTCCTAATGAATGCATTGGACTACGTCTATTTGATATTATTGATCTGGTAGACTAACTCACAAGATTGCTTAAACTCGTTATTTCTTTTTACATTGTCATGAAGGCCCATTTGAAAGGTTTCATTTAGAATCCTTTGAAATTCGCCGGAGCGCCGAACAAGGGTGTGTTTTTGTTACTATTTTCGTTTCTATGCTATTGGTGCATGCATAACGGACCAGAACAGATTGCATTTATCTATATAAAGCTTCAAAACCTGAACCATTCGATAGTGAAAATCAATAAACGGCATTTGATAATCCGTAAGCGACGATGCAGCCTTTATTGCTCACAAACAAGAACACATCCATTCATTAATGGACTGCCTTTCGTCGTCATGCAACGACTTTAGGCTAACAATCAGCATGGGAAAAATCAAAAGTCCTTGGCCAAGTGATTGTATTGCCTCCTATCATCAATGTTGGTAACTGTCAGCATGTTCTCTCTATTAAGACAGTGCCGCCAGCGTTGGCTTGTTCATGTCTACAGAATAGAAACTAGTCATGTTCCAAAAGATCTACTCTATGGTGTGTTGCATTCATGAAATCGACCATTGAGCATAACGCACTTGCGGTACGAATACGTTTGCAAAAGTGATATGAAACATCTTGGCGTTTACTTCGCGAGTTGGGAAGAACTTGCACGTGACCGCTCACGTTGGAAGCATTTTGTGGAGCGTCGTTTGCAAGCTCGGGAGAAGCAGGTTCAGCTCTTGATTGATCAAAGCAGATCATGCCACAAGCGTGCAACTGACGTCGATCGACCAGGTTCTACCCATCTTTGCTATCTCCTGGATTGAATTTCGATAGCTCATTTACTATCTTGTATAAAAGCTGAAATTTTTTTTCTATTCTCCTAAGCAAGTTGAATTGTAACTGCACGTGATCTTTTCTTACAGAAGGTGTGACGCTTTCACGTTTCTTCCGCACCAAAAATCCTATGAGTTACCCAAAACTCTCACTTTATAGCAAACAATTTCTTAGTTATTCCCCGGATAACAAACTGGTAGTTGTAGTTGCATTTGAGTTGAACAAAACTCAAGTTTTCTGCATTCTTTTTAATTCAAATAATTTCGACAATCTATGGGACTATGAACCAGAATCTATGAAATCAAAAACATGAGTGTATACGTCCTGAAGACTAATATTTGGGGATTGAAATGTTTTTTCCGGTAGACTTTTGGCTGTTCGGCACACAACGTATGGTCACAATATATATCATTGCTGTCAAGTATTGTATGTCATCTACCGCGGTTGCTTCAGGTGTAAGGACTAGGTCAAGGTTTGTAGGATGGTCAAGACACAGACTGCGAGTTGTCTGGTCAACGTGGTTGTGCAGTGAAGCAATTTTTCTAACCTCCTTGAATTTAGGTTCAAACGAATGCAGGCAATTTTCACATCTTGAAAACAGGTGCGGGAGGCTAAAATAGCCCATGATCAACAATTGATTAATCTGGCAGCTAGAGATGTATTGCAAGGATTGGATTAGTTTATCATTGAAGGAACCTTCGGATGATGACGAGCTGTGTAAGATACCGATCCTACATTCATCTTCATTGACTAGTTTTGTAACTGAGAAAGCATTTGTAATATTCAACCCCCAAAATTACACGAAGAAAACAGACGAATGATTCTATATCACACCATATCACGCAATAGCAAAATGTTTGATGAATCGGATACATCTAATGTTTTTTTTATTATAAGAAGTATCATCAAGGATTCCTTCACTTCGTTGAATGAGTAAATAATAACTTATTGATGCAAAGAAAAAGATATTCTACAAAATTATTTCATCTATAAAACATTATCTGGTCGACACCGAACAAGGATCAAAACTCGAAGATTCCAATTCTGTCGATTCCGAAATTACCAGTGGGAGAAAAATCACGAGATATCAATAGTCATTTTTTTTCAATTAACAGCTTCAGCGATGCATACAGCTTATACGATTACTCACTTTTATTCAAACGTATTTAGTCCTCTAACAATCCCAAATAACTGTAGAATTACCATATCAGCCGTGATGCAAAAGATGAATGAAATCGAGATCAATTCACAGATTATAGAATGACAATTTTGCCGACAAAACCCAGGAGAGTCCTCTGGAGCGGACAGAATCAGGCCAACCGTGAAACATCCTTCGACCAACAGCTGTAATCACCATTGAGTGAATTGTGTAAACAATCTTTATCGAGAGAGTGTTGCCAACAGAGTTGAAGACTGGGTAAATTTCATATATCTACAAATGTGGTAGACATTCGGTTCCTGCAATTTACCATCCAATGGCCTAACTTCCCGTGATATCCAAATTCTAGAGGATATAGTGCCGAAAATAATAGTTCATCACATGGAATCGCTATATATACATCTGCAGGGCACCATGGGTTTTGTAATTCTCTAATCTGCTTTATAAACATTCTGACGGTGTTAAACGACTGGACTCTAGTGGTTGACGATGTCGCTAGCATCCAAGTTTGCTATCTGGATATGTCTGAAGCTTTTGAACGAATTATTCTTTGTATACAGATGCGAAATCTGAGGTGCATGGGTGTCGACGTACAGCTACTCGTATGACTTGAATGTAATCGAGCTAACTCACGATATTTTCGCCAAGAATTCGCTCCATAGCATTTGAGATCGCATGAAGAAGTGTAACAGCCCGTAGAACACACTCCCTCAAAGAGTTGATTGAAGATTAGAAATCTGTGGTGTTTCGCATTCAACAGTCGATCAGGAAACTTCAGTTTTTTCAAAGGTAAAAATAATTTTACTACAAGCAACCAATTTTTTGCGGACAAAATTTATAACTTCTGCAACATGATTTGCAATATGACCGGTACGATCCCGACGTCGGCATTCAAAAACTTCTATGCTTACTAAATTAAAGTCATTTTGAGAATTAAGACAAGATTTTGAAACATAGAAACACAGCATGAATAGTAGGATCTGAACTGAGAAAAGAGATTTCATTTAATATTATCCGAAAGAACAGTTCATTCGAATGAATAAATAAAATGTTTGCGATGTGATTACTCACAAACTTTAAGTAGTCGAACATCAGGAAGCCTAAACAGCGATGCCTGTATCAAGTGATTCAACCTTACTTTACTGGAATAGTAATCAAAATTCAAGTGTTTGCCTTGTATTTGCTTTATCTCAAGATTTCACTCAAGAATTGCAGTGTTTTTTTCACGAATTTGTTTTATAATATTTCAGAAATTCAAGTTACTGCCATTTCAGTACGAATATCATTTTGGGCAGACGATTTTGAGCTAGACCGAATCAAAGAAGGATCTTGGAGTCTGGATATGTGGCAGCCTAAAGAACAGCGTACATTGTGAGGTCATTTACAAGCGTGTTTCAAAGCTTCTAGGTATGGTGCGACGTATATTCAGAACCTTTACGCCTGGAACGTTGCTATCATTATGAAGACCTATTAATTCCCACAAAGGAACATGCATCGCATGCATGGACTCAGTGGATGAAAAAAAGATATGCTAATGCTTGACACGATATACCATCGTTCAACCAAACTCGTGCGTGGTTTTCAACACCTTACATACGAGAAATGGTTGAAAAAACTGAAGCTTCCCACTCCCCTTCAACGTAGACATTGAAGTGATGTTATCATTACATACAAAATATTGAATACTCCAGATCATCCAATCAAACATTTGTTCAAATACCGTGAGTCAGAGATGACACGTAGCCACTCAGCGGCACTACAAATTCCCCATTCCCGTACTTACTGTCGCCGATATTTCTATTCGGTACGTGTCTGTTTCCTGTGGAATGCCCTTCCCGAAGCAATTATCACCTCTCTCTGTATCAAAACATTCACTCGAACCTTCGACACTTATTTGCTACATAACGATTTGACGATGGCTGTGTATTGACTCAGGGTTAGCATATTACTTGACTCCAGTGACATCGTATAATTGTTTTTTCATAACTCTTATTGAACGAATATTTACTATGATATGGTAATTTTGAAGCTATGTGCTTTTTTGTGACCATAAATCCTTGAATCTTGAATCTTGAAGGAAGCTTGCTTTTCAGCCGAATTCATATGCATTCTATAAACTTTGTGTTAATCGTGGCAAATAATGGTAGACATATTACTTCAAAAATATTGAATTGCATTGTGAATGTAATTTTACAAAACTGATTTTCTCTTCCCAAATAGGGTACAACTTATAGAAATTATATTGTGTAACTTCAACATTACTGAATAAGTTTCGAATTGATTTCAGAAGTAAGTCACGTTTGTGCGGAATAAATAATATTTCATCAATCATGAAAAAAGTATATAGGCTAGGTTAAACAAGAAAAAAATATCTATGCGTACACAAAAGATGTACAGTACAAGCGAGGTATAATATGACATTACCGCGGCTTTAATTTGAAAAAATGCGCGATTAACTGCAAAGTTCGCTCAAATTACTTCAGTTTCTCAGACCGTCGAACAAAGACTTCGTTGATTTTCTAGCACTTGCGGGTTGACAGCGAATTCTGCTCGTTTCGATGATGTCGGCATCAGCTCAATTGGCCGTGAAGCATTGTCCTGAGCTTTCTGTGTTTCTCTCGAGGTTAACTTGTCGATGTAGTGAAACAGTTTCTGTCTTCACAAATTGATGAGCAGATTTAGCGCTAGATTAATTGAATCTAATTTCTTTCATATCCATTAGCAAAGGCTGCTATCCGGATGGCTCAAGATGATTAAATTTAAAGTAATGATGTTCCTTTTTTCAGAGTAAAAAAAGACCTATATCGGATTGGATATAGGCAAGTGTTCTATATGAGTTTACACGCTTTGCAAGATAGCTTATGCCAGTATGCTGAAGAAGAGCAGTTATTGCTATCGTCTGATTTAAGTTGATCATGCCATCAGCTGGAAACTAGCATCGATCAATCTTATACTGTGAGTAAGTAAGAACATCTCAAGATGATGTAGGTATACTTGAATAAATTTACCATTTCGCACTGAGTTTTGTTTTATTGAAGTGAACGTTTCCAACCTATTTGCATCTATCGTTTAATAATTAAAGTGAGCGGAAGATATTATAAAGTCTAGTCCACTACAATGGTTAGTAATATACAGAATGTGGTTCATTTCGCTTGCGTCGGATACGTTGACATTACCTCGTTTGAATATTATGAATCCAGTATTCCATTTTACTACTTCAGTTTTTGCATCTCTCTGTGTCAGAGGAAATCTGGTCCCTCTATGCACCAAATCTTGTGGCGTGCTTCAAACACTTTCGTTGTTCGCTTTCTAACATTCGCTACATTTTATAAATAGATTTTTAATAATTGTGATGACAATTTTTAATGAGAGTTGAAAGCTAATCATTTATTTTTCATATAAGCAAGTTAATTCTCAATATTATATTATTTCCCTAATTGACGTTATAATTGTTAGCTTGAATGTTTAAACTTTCGTGTGCGCATCTAGGATATTATGATTTTTATCACTAATGTGGGTAGTAAAGTAGTTTTCCTCGGAAATGGGGAGTTATGCTAGATGTTTCTGAGCTGACTTATTCCTGAAATTCCAAATTATCTATACGGGTCCCTCTCAATCAGACACTTCTTTAAAGTTTTTTCCATGCAGTCAAAATCGCATTCTTTATATCCAACATTGCGGATTATACTATACAGGATAAGAAAACATGGATGTAAAGAGACATCTAGCACCTCGAAAGGATTTATATCAAGACATGCAAATGTTTACGTTTTAAATAATCTACCGTCTGTGTTGCTACTGACTAGAACTGAATTGTGCAGCCTCGAGCGCAGACGCAGAAGAGCTTACGCAATCTTGGCATTCCGAATAATCCATACGAGGTCTTACCCGCTCACATACACTCTGAACATTTTGTTCCATTCTCCCAACCTGCAGTCACAACCTAACCCACATTCCCGAATAAACCGTCGCCTCAACGTTTACACAGTCCGTGTATGCGTTTGCAGAGCAGATTTCGGCAGGAAATTGTTTCCTCTTACATTCTCAAACAAACATAGCAATATTGTCACATAAATTATATTGTTTTTGCTCTACTTTGATGAAATTTCACAGTGATTCTTTTATAAAAACCTACTCCTGAAGAGAATTATACCCAAACATATCATTCTAGTCAAGATGTCATCCCTACGTGTAACAATTGGTATTACTTTCTTTCATCTTTTGAACCGCTTGGACGCTAATATTAAAGTGCGATTTGTTTACCTTTTACAATTATAACTTATTGTATTGTACATCTACTTGCTTTTTCAAATTAAATCTTGAATTCTGAATTCGTTGATTGGATTTCAACATAGGTCAAAACATATATTTTAGTTTTGAACAAACTTCAATCGTTGGTACGTCGTGATACTTACCGTTTTCTCACCAATAGGTTGAAAAAATTGCTCTTAGGATATTATGAATTGTTTTGCATTTCTATTAAAATAAGTTCCAAAATGCGAATTGATGTCAAAATCAAGTGCTCTAAGATATATAAAATTCCGAAGAATTTTTCTACAAAATTTGAATCAGGAATTATTTCGATATTAATTGATCCGATTTCATGAAAGTGTTCGCAATCTGTAATGATCGTTTGCTTGATGAACGACTAAAATGCTTTTCCATTATATATTACGACATACGTATAAAACCATGTCAGTTGACAGTTGAGGTGAGACATTATCCTCTTTATCAAGTTTGCATGAAGCTCTACAATAACCTGGAAATCGTTAACTCTTATTCCGTTTCTGACGTATTTACACGTGTATATCAAATGTTACAAATAACAAAGCTGCTCGTTTGCCTCCGGTCCCATCACATAAACACAAGTTCGTTGAATGAAATGTGTGCAACCCTGGAACGAAAGCGCAACTTGTTATCAAATTAACGTTTTGCAAATAGTACGATCAAATGAATTTAAAAGATGTAGTCACACATTCGACACATATCCCATTGAGACTCTACTGCCTACATGGATTAATAAAATTGTCCAGATCACATTTCTTGTTTATTTATCGCATTCATTCATTCAAATTTATTCGAAGCTTGTTATTGCCGTTCATAGTTAATTGCTAGTTTTCTAACAGTGTGCTGTTGTGAATCACGACAAATATTGAAACAAAAATGTGTTCACAGCCTCAAATAATTTCCTTCCATTCCGGATGTGACACGTGAACGAGAGACAGTTCAAAGTTCCGGGATTGCTTCACGCATCTTTTCTGTAAGGAAGACCAGTAAAGAGTCATTTGCATTGGTACGATTAATGCTACACATTTTAAAATAAATTGCTGAAATTACAAGCTTGCGTGTTTGCAGTATACGATTTACCATATATAGCATATAAATCGAAGTGTATCACATTTCAAACAAAATCATAATAATAAGCAAAATCAGGGTAAGATGGTTAGAAATGATGGAAAACGTATCGGCCAGATAATCATAATAATGTTTATTGCTAGCGTAACTTAAGTCGGCGAATCAATCGCCGTTTTCATTCATCTCGCCAAGACTTGCTAACCGATGAACTCCTCATACCCTCGGTGGTCACAGTCAATATTGGTGTGGATGTCATACATTAAAATAACGATATTCCTCTTTGGTCTTCATTGTATGAAGGTTAACAGTAACATTTCTCCCTCTTCTACACATCACTTTCGTTCGTTGCGGCGTAGTTTGGATTATGTCTACGCTGTCTCTCTTCTTCGATGCATAGAAGGAGGCTGTAATGAATTATGCCGAAATGGAAAGAAACAAAGCCACTCCCTGAATGCGTGCGGCATCTTTCTGCTTGTGACACGAATACAACACAAACTGAACCAAAGTGAGACGCATCTGCCCGAAAATATTCGGTCTTGACTCGCTGCCCGTGAAGTTAGAATTCCTCATCAATGTGGTCACATGCAATTTCCTTCATGTTTTATACATGGTCGGGACCTTCCACGTGGCGATGTTTTTGGTTTGTTCTGGTGGAGATGATGGTCATCGGTCTGACGGCTTTCAGTAGATTCTGGCATTCACCGTCCGACATCATACACCTTCCAGCTGAAGTTCTCATTCTCCGAGGTCTGTGTTGTCTGTTAAAATTATTATTGGCGTTTATGTTTCTAGAATATTTTCACAGGTTTTGGTAGATAGCCTCACGTCTGACTCCCTTCCTTTTAAAGCAGGGCATGAGACCGTCATCAGCGGACTGAAAGCGATATCAGCAAAACAAATGTCCTGCAGAATCGACTGCAGTACATTATAACTAGCTCTCATCCCTACCATCACGAACATAACAAAAATATGATTAAAGCCATGTGCAACTTAACACGGTTTTGCGAAACATCTTCAAGTATAACTTAGCTTCGCTTTAAATGCTCGCGTGATACAGCGGCGTAAGATGGATAACACTGACAAGAGTGTCGTTTTAGCGGATCACAACATGTGGTGATTCAGCCCAACATTTGAGATTCATGTTATTATAGATTTGGCGGCAGTCTATATGAACCTTACGTGGGGTTTACGATACGTATCAATAAATCAAAACAAGATATTCATTTGCATGCTTCTCGGTCACACACCACACGAACCCTTTCGCGATGTTTTCACTCATCAGGTAGGGACAGTAAGAACAGGATCCGAATGCGCTTCAAACAGTGGTGGAATAGTTAACTAGGAGGGCTTGTATGCCACTGTTTGATAAGGATGGTACGAACAACCTTTCCAATCACATGTGTAAGAACAAAAGTAAAATGGGGTTAATCCAATAAACATGTAATGAAATATTCATTTGCATGCATTTTTGTCACACACCCCACGACCGGTTTCGTCGTGTTTGCCCTCATGAGGTAGGGAAAGGAATATCAGGATCCGCATGCGTATGAAACAGATCGACTATGATTAGGCTTTTCTTTATTAGGTCGGGTGAAACAGAGGCGCAAGATGGATAGCGTTGACATTAGCGTCGTTTCAGCTGACCACAACTTGTGATGATTCAACCCAACATTTGAGATGTATGTTAATTTAGATTTGGCGTCAATGAAAACTCTGTAAAACGTTCTGTAGTCGAATGTATTTAATAGATGACATCTTCGTGCATGCAATGTTGTTACCTTGAGTTTAATATTCTCCAAAGACATCGCTCGTGAAATACTTGGCGAAGTCAATATGAAGTTTACGCAGTGTTTACGTTTCGTATCAATAAATCAAAACCGCGTGAATTGCTGAGTTTCAGTATCGCTGCTTCTTCTTTTTTGTTCCGCCCTCCTTAACACCAGATGATACGTCGGTTGTGGAATCATTTTGCTCAAAAAATATCAAAAATGCATTTTCATATATCGTTGTCGACTGACTTTTTACAATCAACATATACAGAATGATCTGTAATTTACTTTATGGCAAATCAATGCTTTACAGTAAAGAAAATTGTAATTGGGGGTATCAAAGTGAATTTTGAATGTTTTCAGAATGACAGATAGTTTGTTTAGTATACATTGTAGGTCGGTTTGGAAATAAAAATCAAGAACTAATTCATTTGAATTTCTCCAATGACTAAACGCACATATGGTGGAATGTGAACCTCAAATTGTTCGTGGTTTCCGCATTTTAAATTCCTAATTCCTTAAAAGGTAAGTTTTAATTAGATCCAAAAAATAATCAAAAACATGTGCACACTGTATATGCTGTTTAATCTATGTTCTTATATTGTTTATACACTTAAATTTCAACTTTTACCATCCTGTTGTTGTTGTTAAGCTTGTTGGTTTTTAGACCGTTAAAAGACTTGAATTACCTTGAATGACCTTGAACGTAGGACATATCTTTTCACATTTATTGCAAAAATTATCAAACTGTATAACCCTTGTTCATCAAAATATAATTTCTAATATTTGGTTCACTAAATATCATTAAAAAGGTGATTGTGTTAACTAAGCGAAATTAAATGTTTGCGTAAAATTTAAACACATCTCACTGGTTTCGCGATTGAATAGAGGATAGCGAACGGAAAAGATGCATCCATTGAGCCCAGTATGTAAAATTTTTGTGATTTCAAGAATAAACGACTGAGCATAATGCGGTCCGCGTGGTATTATTCTTGAGTCTTTGGAGTCGATGTATAGAAAAATTTTCATCAGGTCTTCGCTTTCGTCCGCGAAACCGAAGGGCTTGCACGCAGCTCTCTCATTCAAGAATTTTCGCAGGATCTTGAACAATGAAGGGATAAATTAGATTCGACCGAAAAATGTGAAATAACAGATGGCTTATGTGTTTGCATAATAAAAGTATCTTTAGTTTATGTTTTATTTGCTGCTTCAGAAAGATTGATTAGTTTTCAATGGTGTTTTTACCTCAAGCAATAAAACTTGAAATTTGGTCGAATTGTTTATACACCTTCTCCAGATATGAAATATGCATATATGTTACAAATCTTAAAATAAGATTAAAACATATATTAACACCATTTTTATAATAGTTGCTCACCCAGTGGCATATTGTCTCTTCAGTTTGTCTCAACTCATTGATCTTCGTGGGTCGTATGAAGAGCACAATGCCTGGAACGGAATGTATTCATGTTTAACATAGGCGAATCTTTAATGAGGATAGTCAGCTGACGTTGAATAGAGTGTGTTTTCAACTATTGTGTTGATTCTATCCCCATACTTTGCACACCACTACCGGTTCAAGGCTGTTTGCTATCTTCAGCTAGGAACAGTAGGATCAGGTTCAGTGAACCTTGAATGTGTATTGTAGTTCAGTGAATATTTCGATCACATTCATCGTGTTTCGCCTCATCATAAACATGCAATTGCTAATACCATGAACAAAATTTGGTACCTTCAATCTCCTCCAGAATGTTAATTCGGAAAATTATGCATTCAAATATTATTTTTGAAAAATATTGATTCTCTAATTAATTGTATCCATGACATATAAGGACATATTAAATTGATGTGATAGCACCCCTGACATGATAACCGAATTATTGCATTTTTGTGTGTAGGGTTTAGCGTGCAACACTATGACAACAGCAAACTAACTAGCGGTATAGAACGATTTCACATGAAGAATGGTGTGAAATGTAGATCGAGCTAAATTTAAATTGTGAAGCATTTATTCAATCAAAGGAAACTTACGAACTGTACCAGAAACCACGGGCATATCTTCAAAAAACACATTTTAAACACGATTCATTAAAGATATATTGGAAGAATACCAATGTAGGAACAGTAAAACACACCTCTTCGTTGTGTATGAATAGTATTACCAGTGTCAGTATTATCGAAATCTAAAAACAATTTGATTGCAAAATATACCAGGCCATTCCGTTCGTTTGTGTTTCAATTATCAAGATCATTATATTGTAGTGCTCACAAATTATTCCTCTTTAACACCTGCTTTTTGTTTGTTTGTCGTCATCGGGTTGATACACCAAGATCAGTTTCAGTGAGCAGTGAAACATCGGTGAAGTTTTCAACAAAGTTATACTTGGGTAAACATTTGAACTACGTTTCCAACGACGAAACATGAGTTTCGTTTTCTAGTTGACTTCAGAAAGTTCAGATAAAATGTAAAGAATTGAATAAAGGAACAGATATTTCAAATATAGCGCTTTAATTCAATTGTTGATTAGCGCTTGTACGATCGCCCTTTTTAATCACAGACAGTTGATGAGCCATTTACTACAGAGGAATGAGAAATGCGGTGGGTCTGAAAATCTCTGCACCACACGAATTAAATTTGCACGGAAGATCTCATCTGGACGACCGCGGTAAATATCAAGGTGTCTGGGTGACAAGTAACGATAAACCCGGACAAAATTTTCAAATATTATATAAAAAGTCCCACTGTGTTGTAGATCTGCCTAAGAGGAATTTAGGGAGCTTTACACCAGAAACTACCCGGTTTAAATGAAACATAGGTATGTCCTGTTATTCAATATATACTCTGACCTGGGCACAATATATGAGGAAAGATATTGAACCCTTGTTGACACGGATTTATCATTCTGTAATATGTTGGTCTTCTGTTAAAAAAAATCGCCATCCCAAGTGCCAATACAAAATAAAACGACATGAGTTTACCCAATGACAAATACGAAGTCACCTTAAGCTGTCCTATGACATTTTGCACACCGAAAGCATGCCCCAAAGAATTACTGAAGCCCACTCGAACACGCAATGATTAAAAGTCAATAATCATTCAACATTCGCGATTAGATTCTCGTCAAATTTCTTTCTCGCTCAGACTTTGTTTCACGTGCTCAAAGAATAATGACGCTAAGAATCAGTCGAGGTTTTAGTTTGCAAGCTAGATGAAGTCATGATAAACACTGCGCTACTTTATTGTCCCGATATATTCTTGGAAGATTATATATATATTCACTATCTATACTTCGTCAGAAGTGTGTTTTTTGTCAGCATATTGCCTTTTTCAAAAATGTCTGATTTCTAAGTTCTCAGTTCTTAGTTCTGATGTGACAACAACGATGTGAATGGAATTTAATATGCATGTTGCTAAATCGACTAACATTGATGCCAATTATTCCCGCATGCACCCAAATAAACTGGTATGATGAAAAAATTTCAATTCCTTTAACGAGACTCTCAAATTCACATCGTAGGTCGAAGTGAATAAGTGTTATAATGAAAATAATTTCATCACAATCTGTGGTACCTTTAAGTGACGATGATCCCAACTTGAAAACTCGATTGCATAGATTGCTCTCGGGAAGCAAGTTTTCTTGGATAAAATGTAGCAGCAGATCAGTATTTGCGGATGGCTTCTCGTTCAAATACAATGCAGCATTGAGGACCCATTCCCAATGCCAAGGGATAATCCGATGCATGTGATCAGCACAAATTGTTTCATTTGGTACAATAATGCTAGAAGCAGCACCTTTTACCTGAGAAAAATTGTTGATGTATGTTTCGTGAATCATATTTATCCAATTTTCAAATGGTTTCATCCGATTTAAATTGCGATAGTTTTATTCATATAACATTATTCATAATAGTTCAATCCAAATATATACTCCCGTCGCTAATAACAGATTATCATGTAAAAACATGATTCACGAATTACATACATCATTTGTGAGAGATTTGTGATTTTTTCAACAATATATAAATCCAGAATGTCTATTAATAATAAAAAATGGACAGACCAAAACCGGGTAACCGTGATATATAATTGTTGATTATGCGTGGATGATAGCTAGCGTAGTATCAAATCTCGAGGCGTAGGTTTCGTGCCTAAGTTATTCTCATAATGCACCACACGTATCATTGAGACGAAGATAATGAACAGCCGAAACGCCTGTGAAAGTATCCTCGAGTATGTTTTGTATTTAACAACATTGTAATTCACCTGCCCACTGCTTCCAAAACTTGGTTCTCTATCACTTGTCACCTAAAAATCATCTGAAGGTTTAAATTCTAACCAATTTGTTTCTTATTTAAACAAATGCTTTTGGATTCAGCTTGTCTGACTAATAATTTAACTCAAGAAATCTGAGTTAAATTTGTCCTTTTACAATGTTTAATCAAACTACTTGCAGCTGGCGGAATTGGAAAAATCTTGTCTAACAACATGATAACTACATTTTAAATCGTAATATAAAATAACGTTTGAAATCAACACATTTTACTTCGAATTGGTTATTAGAAAGCAAACGTACATTTTCGCAAAAGCTCCTTTTATCGGTAACGACGGTATAACCTCGTATGTCTGAAAGATGTGGATAAAATTTGCATATAGATTAAATGCTAGAAATGCGCGCAACAACAATATCTAATAGAGAATTCTGTATTAAAAAAAACATATAGATTACATCAACAACTTGAAAAAGATCTCTTAATTTTGCAGCCAGTTAAAAAATTTAAACTATTAAATCAATCGTATTTTTGTTTTGCCTACTGACAAAATTAAGAAAGTGGTGAAGATAGGTGGAGTTCCACGGTAATATATTCAGGTACACACAAGGATATTACGATATCAGTAACATTATACATATATTGTTCATTTAACCGATAAAGTGACTGCGTATGTTTATTATTAAAACGATGGTTAATATAATCATGTGATAGATATTGACAATACCACGTCAACATTTCGCATAATCAGACTGCGAATCTCCTTATTATATGTTCAACAACATATATATATATATATTCTTAAATCCTTAAGAGATCGGTATAATCAGCTTGCGCTTTCCATTTGGAATGATGACGTTATAATGCGAAATACTGATGATCATTACGACTAGCTTTATTGCTGCAGTTCTTCCATCTAAACATGAACAGACTCAGTGGTTTAGAGTTTCGGACGCTCATATACAAACAATATGCTTTGTTGTATGAGTTATTTGGATTACTTCAGATAATCGATATATTGTTTATTCACGCTCGATGGTAGAATATCAACAAGACGGTATTGTATTCAAGGACGTATTTTCACTTACATACTACATTCTCTGCAGCTGAAACAGAAAATTTGATTTCAAAATAACCTCGAAAAACGTATTTGCATTTATGGATTGACTCTCACCTTTATCTAGCCTGATACTTGCTGCATGAACGTTACTGATCCTTCGCACGGTAGAATCATTCAGCTCACGGATTAATTTAAACGCCCGTAGCCAATGAGGTTCTAGCTTCTTTGTTAGTAGAGTTATCTTGGCCATCATTTTGTAGCTTACGTAGTCCGAATACCTTGTCCTGAATTTTTGGATGTACGCAGTTTCATTTGCGTAACGATTAATATCCTTCAGTGAATATATGCGGAAGAATGTTTAGCATTAATACCATAATATATGATTAATTTCTAAAAATATACTAAAGATGATGCATTCGCATTTTAAATGTGTCGTAAATGGTTGTCAACTTAACTTGTAACTTTAGTCAGATTTGATTGCGGCATGTTTATCTAATTGAAATATTATAAATTAATTGTTTGGGTGGACATATAATGCGTCATCTAATCGTTGTTTAACTTATCAATAAACGCTCCCTAGTACATTTTGTGTGATACCTACAACTGGTCAAGACATTCTGAACACTATGTGCATAATCTGTATGATATGACCAACTTAATGTTTGAAGTTTTGACGATAACGCTTTTGATAAAATAACCATTATGTTGATCTTCAGAAGTAAAGTTGATTGTTCACCGCAAACATATTGCGCAGCTGCTAGCGCAGCATATGTTATTTATACGTGCAATTGTATTATGTTCGGAAATCATATTCTCAATTTGCACTGATTGCAAATCTATTGAACCATGATTTACATTACCCTATTAATGTTAAATATTTCAAAAATCAATTATCCAAATACATTTCGAGAAAACCAATGACCCAATCGAAATATGATAATTAATTTTACTATGGCAAACAACATGAATATTGATTTACCCCTTCTTCGTGATGTGTAAGTACTTGACCTCCGACAACAAACATAATATCTGTAATACATAAATCTTGTTGAAATTATCCTGTTCGAAGCATGCGATACGAAAATTCGAAGACGTCAATTAACAAAGAAATGCATTCTTTGTATTTCTAAAATTAAAGCAAACTATGACTTTATTTGTTCCATGGTAATAACAAAAAACATTTCTTTCTATTTGACAACAAATTTTACATGGAAAATTGCACACGAAAATTCGTGATGCAGAGTTACATTGAAGCAAGTGAAATTGAACACATTTTGTAACAAAAATTTTCCAACAATGATGAGTGCAAACAGCACCATACGGATGTGAGGTGTGTTATGGAAACGCGTTTGAATGAGCAACATGTATCAACATTGATGTTTCTAATAATCTAATTTTGTTCGCCAATACGAATACAAATTTAGTCGATGGACCATGCGTTTAAATAATAAATGACCTACTGATTAGATTTCAAGTACTGAACGTTTAGAGTTAATGTATTTTTTTGTTCACATTTCTGGCGCAAATCTGTAATACTGAGTACACGCTGACTAACCTTCGGTGTTTTGGAGTTTGCAGTATTCATAAGATCAAAAAAGGTAAACGAGTAGAAAGGGGTAGTGGTATGTCGAGGATCGATTTTCACAAAAAAGTAACATGCGATTATGTTTCGTTTGTGCTATTGAAATTAATCTGAACTAGCTGAATTTATATCAATAGGTGTAAATGAGTGGTTTGATGTAAGATTTATATTTTTTGAAAATTCATTGAACAATATTGTAAACAACCTACCGATGTTGTAAAAATCTGAACCTTTAATGCAAAATCATTGTTATATGTTCGAATATGCTGCAATGGAATGCAAACAAACCAAAAGAAAAGAATTGGAGCTAAAATTCACTACATAAAATTGACAAACTTTAAAATTCATTTTAGAAGCGTAATACGTTGGATTTTCTATCGCAATTCACCGTTCGAGACGATTGTTGGATTTTTTAAATGTTGTGAGAAAATGCGCAACTTTGCTTGCACTTGACTTAGGTTTCAGCAAGATAACACATCAGGATGTTCATTTTTCCAATCGGGTACTTAGAAAAAACTCGACTTGTCTGCGCCCAACACCGATTATAATTTATGGACTGGAATAGTGGATAGATCTCCCTTTAAAAAATGGGTCAATATGATGAACTACACTTCTAGAAATTAGCCTACTATTGCAAGTGTCGTTTGGATAAAATCATCAAACATTAAAAATTCTTTAACTTGTTTTTATCGTAACATTGTGTACAATGAACGCAAACACAAGGTGATTAAATTTTACTTTTTCAAAGTTGTGGTAATATCGACTCACTCATTGCTATATATTTTGTCAAAAAATCAGAAAACAAGATTAGCTAGACGTATGATTAAATGGACGAGTAATATTGTTCTGCGTAGAAAACCAAAAACGAATATCATGTTATGTGGTAATGACTGTATAGCATGTAAACAAAATATGTGCACCTTATTTCGTTAGTCCTAGTCTTACGAGTTACAATTTATCGCTGCGAAATGTAATAAGCTGCAGCTTGAAAAATCTCTTTACTACACGTATTAGCTTGGCGCACAAGATCTCGTTTGGATCACCGAAGAAAAACATTCCGGTATCTGGATATCATTGCCGGATAGTGTACAATAATTCCTGCGTGATCTTGAATATTCTAAAAAGGATATTTAGGATTTTCGCGCCCGAAACCTTGCCAAGGTTAATTTATACTTATGTGCTATTATTGAATATTACATCCAATCCTGGGCTGAGAAAGAACATCGAACTATTTGTTAGGATTGATCACCGTGCGAAAATGTGGGTCTCTTGTTACGGAAATTTGCCTTTAGAAAAGCGAACATTAAAACTATATTAACACTAATTTACCCAACGATGGGAACGAAGTGACATCTTGTTTGCATTCAAAATCTTCAATTCTGAAAAGCATCATCCTAAACAGTTGCTAAAGCACAATGACCTAACTCGATACCGAAAATATTCTCGATAGGTTATTCGTCGTCATTTTTTCTCACAAATGATTTGTTTCACTTGAAACGAATCACATGTTTGTAATCTGTTGCGGTTTTCACTTACATTTCCGATGAATATAAGACGAACAATGTGGTATGTGATTGTCCCTATTGATGTTTGATGGATTATATCTACTTGCTACACATACCTCGTAATCCTATGGTTATTGATAAGCTTACTACTTTTTCTACCATGAGACCCTTCGAGTTCTGAGTTCTGAGTTATTCAGAAAGTCAATTTTTTGACATTAGTTCATCCAGCCCGTTACAAATTTTGGCTATCCAAATTGAGTTTGTCGTTGAACAATTAGCAACAAAGTTCTCAGTTACTATTTTGTAAAATAATTTTCAGCTGTTTTTGTTAAATGCGTATGTGCACATTATGATTCTGCATGTATTGTTGTAAAATAAGTCGCATTTCTGTTCACATGAAGTTCACACGCTAAACAAGATCTTCATGCCGACTAATGAATAAATATGAAAAATAACTGAAATGTTTATCTAACAAATGCATTAATACATTGAATCATTACCACTGAGATCCTTACTCTATTAAAAATTAGACAAATTTATTAAGGCCTGATAATTTGTCCATTCACGAGTATCCAAAATTAAAGGTAAAAACTGAAATAGCACAGCAATTCAATACAGCTTACAATTTTTAACCGTTTCCTGCAAGACAATAGCCGACTGCGTTGCGTGTTCACGTAATTTGAGTGCGATGTTTTGGAGCTGCATAAACGTGCTATCTGAAGAAGTGCATCGAGCATAGCAAGCAATTTGTTCATCTTCTTCTTCTACTTCATAATCCACGAGCTCACACTTGTGTCCGGTAATTGATTTCTTGAATTTGGAGAAGAATTAATCCGAAACTGAAAATGACTTTAAACTCACGATCCAGAGAGTAAAATAGCAGCTCATTAAACACAGAAATCCGAAAACAATCGGCCTTATATGTCATCTATTATTTTCATCTTGTTTATAGTTTTGGAAATACGCTGTTACACGGATTAAAAGTTCTAATCGCATGACAAACTCAAATGCCTTGACATCATGTTCAACGTTTATGGCATTTAAAATTCCGATACAGACAAGAATCGTAAAAATGAAAGAAAATAATGTGGGCATACACATTGTAGCGGGCAGGGTAAAGTAACCAGAAATGGCAGTTGGCGAACATCCGGTCAATCATCGCATCATTCGGGATATCGGTCTATCATTAACGACGTTATATCCCGCGTTGCACCAACTTGATTTGATTTCAAGGTCAACGTGGTATTTTGCTTCTTACGAATCCTTTGGTTTGTATTTATTTGATTTTCACCGGATTTCAACATGATTATGACTAGAAAATCTGCAAAAGTAGATCATACAGCACCTACTGTCACGAAGATGCATGGGAATCGGTGCCCCGCTGCTCGCTCGGGCGACTCTTGTCTGGTATGCGCTAAACAGGTTGCTGATAATGCTAAAGCAGTACAATGTGAAATATGTATCAAATGGATGCATATTCGATGCGCAGGAATAAAGCCAGAGACGTATCAGTGGCTTCAGATTAAATCATGCGATGTTATTCGGACTGTATGTAAGATATGCCTTCCACCATCAAGTGTTGAGCACGGAAGCAGTCAGAATAAAGTCGTAGCTGCATCTACTAAAGCCGCTAAAGTGCTTGTTGGAGATGACATAAACATTGACCCAACCTCAGCTGAGGATAGACACCACCTATCTGTGGAGGAAACTTGCATGCCATTCGCTTCCTCGGCTATAAGCCGTTTACAAAATGGTATTAGTATCGATGATCCATTGAACGTGCAGTAACTGGACGTTTGCTCGCCTTCAACACCGTTTGCTCAACAGTCAGGAAGGAATAAGACTTATGCAGATGTGACGTCGAAGGGTCTACACAGTGATCCGGGCTATGAAATATTGTCACGGCGATTGAGCAAAATAGAGGCTCAGCTAAATGTAGTGGAAGAAGTACCTACTTCTGATAATGCTTTTAGATCTCCGGTCTCAAAGAAGCCACTTTTGGATTCTCGAAAGAGATGCCTTATTATGGTAAATGTTCCTGAGCAAACCGGGGACATGGCTGAAATACGCTTACAGCAAGAGCGAACATTCCTACAATCAACCTTTTCAAAGCTTTTTGATCATGGAGAGGAAGGAGTTACCATCATTTCTGCATTCCGACTTGGCCGGAAGAAGGAGGATGATAAACCGCGGACGCTGAAAATTGTTTTAGCTTCAGATGAGCAAGTCCAGATGGTACTAAGACGCGCTCATCGTCTTGAGGGTGAGCCATTCAAGATACTACGCGACCTATCTCCTGAAGATAGAATCAAAATGAAAACAGCTACCCAAGAATTTCAAGCACGCAGGAAAGCTGGCGAGGTTGATCTCCATATTGTGGATTTTCGGGTAGTGAGGAGGAGGCCGCGCATTCGTTGGAAGCCGCTGTCAATTCAACCCCAGTTAATCATTCTGTGAAGAGATTTCGAGTATTGTTTTTCAATGCGAGAAGTCTACGCAATAAACTTGATGAGGTTAGTGAAATTGCCTGTCGGGGACAGCCAGATATCATTGCTGTTACGGAATCGTGGTTAACAATGGATATATTTGATATGAAGTGCGCGCTACCACACTATACGCTTTTCAGAAGTGACAGAGTAGCTTCGAGATCTGCCGGTGGCGTTGCCGTATACTTTAAAGAGCACCTGATTGTGAAAGTATTGGAAAGGTTTCAAAATGATGCTGGAAATGCCGAAAGCCTCTGGTTTAAGGTGAAGTCTAGCTCTGGAGCTGCATCACTTGGGGTCATGTACCGCTCACTTGGCGCTTACGTTCCTGTGTTATGTGATCAAATCAAACGGTATGGTATCACTGGTGACTGTATCAGACAATAACGAATACTTCGCTTTGGGATTTAAAGCGAAGCGAAGTTGCCAAGCGAAGCGAATATTGGCTTCGCTTCGCCATTGCGAAGTGCACTTCGGATATTCGCTTTGATACTATTCGCCATTGCGAAGGGCAGTTTGTACACTTCGAAAATTCGCTTCGCACTTCGCTTCGCTCCAAAAAAGTGACATTCGTTATTGTCTGGACTGTATCGTTCTTGGAGACCTGAATGCTCCTGATATCAACTGGGCGGATTTAGTTTCGAGGGGTGAACCGTTCCAACGTGAATTCCTAGATACGATTTTGGAGCTGAATTTGGCGCAGAATGTAAACGATCCTACGAGGATATGCTTCGGCCAAGTTACTTCGATATTGGATTTGGTGGTCACACCTAGATTCTCTGATGTTACGAATCCGTCTATTGAGACCCCCATTGGCTGCAGCGATCACTGTTCTTTATGGTTCGTTTGGAATCGGGGTCTTCAAACGAGAATATGTACGCATGCCCGTTGAAACTACTGGAAATTAGACACAACGAGTCTAATCACGTCTGCAAACTCGATGGACTGGTCATTCCCTCTATCTACAAATTTTGATATCTGTTGGTTGGACTTTTTGGGTAAAATAAGATCGCTTGAAAATCATGCCCCATGGATGAATGGAAGATCCCCCGCTAAGGGACCGCCGTGGTTTGATAACGTTATCCGTAAATACATGAAGGTAAGAAAGCGGTTATGGCGGAAGTTTTGTTCTAGTGGATGCACCGATGACTATGTAACCTACAAAGTTATCCGCAACAAGTGCACCTACCTCAAAAGAGAAAAAAGGCAGAACTATGAAACTCGCTTGGTGGACGAAGCCAACTCGATGCCGAAACGCTTGTTTGCGTACATAAGACGTAGATCGAAAGCTTCTCAACGAGTACCTTACTTGAGATCTATGGGAGGTTCGACTGAACATGAAGATGAACGTAAAGCAGTTCTTCTCGCCGCTCAGTACAATTCGGTTTACACAGAGGAGACGTTTCCCATTCCTCTGCTTCATGAGAGCAACGCCGAAATGCCGGATATCTCGATCTCGCCAGAGATGGTGCAGTATTTACTAGAACGACTCGATGTACACTCAGCACCTGGCCCGGACGATATACACCCAATGCTTTTAAAGGTATTGTCGAGTATCATACATAAACCACTGGCGCTAATCTTCAATTTATCCCTGAGGTATGGTAGGTTACCTAAAGATTGGAAGTACGGCATTGTCAAACCAATGTATAAGGGCGGTGAAACCAGTGATCCGGCTAACTACCGACCGGTTACCCTCACTTCGGTAGTTGTGAAGACTCTGGAACGACTGCTGAAGAAACAGATTGAAGATTTTCTCCTTACAACCAGTCAGTTAACATCTGCTCAACATGGTTTTACGCCAAGACGATCATGCTCATCCAATCTCATCACTGCTCGCGAGCACTGGTGTGCTGAACTTGATCTGGGTCACCCGGTAGTCACTGCCTTCATTGACTTCAGTAAGGCTTTTGACCGTGTTCCATTTCAACGTCTATTGCTCAAGCTCCGTGCTCGTGGTGTAAAGGGACCTGTTCTAACTTGGATTGAAGACTTCCTTGTTGACCGTTATACACAGGTCGAGGTTAACGGAGTCAAATCGCAGGTTACACGTCCAACTTCCGGGGTTCCGCAAGGATCTGTTCTCGGCCCGTTACTTTTTAAAGTATATGTTAATGACCTCCCCGACTCATTAAATACGAATTGTCTACTTTTCGCGATGATCTGAAAGTTTGGGGTACAGTAAGCTCTTCTGCTGATAATACCATTTTTCAGAACGAATTGAACAAATTGCTTGATTGGACGGTAAAATGGCAGCTTCCTGTAAACCGACAGAAATGCGCTGTATGCTTTTGGGGCCAAGCACGCCTGAAGGTGCGTACTTCCTCGGGGATCATAAACTGAAGTGGGTTGATACTGAACGTGACCTGGGTACAATTGTGACTCGGACGCTTAAATCGAAGGAGGATACGAACAGAAAAGCTGCTGCTGCAAACCGCGCATGGTGGGCTATTAGTCGGTCGTTTTCGGTGATTACTCCACAGATGTTTCGCATTCTTTATTCCACATACGTGAGACCAGTTTTGGAATATGGTTTGCCAGCCACCTATCCTCAAACTAAGGGAGAACGTGACCAGTTGGAAAAATTGCAAAGGCGGGCGACGAAACGAGTACAAGGATTGAAATCAATTCCTTATGTGGAGAGAGTTCAACGCCTCAACCTCATGTCGCTCAGTATTCGGCGTGTGCGCTACGACCTGCTGCTAACTCGTCGTATATTACTGGGAGCTTATGGTGACGAGCTGCGCGAGTTTTTCCCTCTCGTGACGGACTCAAGAACCCGTGGCCATGCTCTAAAGCTTCAAAAGCGAAGGACACTACGCCTACCACAGAGATTCACGCTCTTAACAAGAATTGCTAACTTGTGGAATGCGCTTCCGGAAGAGGTTATCTCAGCGAGCTCTGAAAACCAATTCAAGCAACTTTTGGATAAGGTGTTGCCTGTAATCACCGCGAAGCTGAACAACGCTGGACAGGATTTCTTCAACTGAGGTTCTCCTGGACTATGTTGCTGATATAAAGAGATGCGGCTTACAAGGGATTGACCCCCTGTCGTCTATCAAGAAGAAAAAGAAGAAGAAGAACACACAACTATTGTTTATATTCCTCTTTGAGGGCAACATATCCAACGCTAAATGCGTTCACCCATCAAATCCTATAACATGAGAGAAGCCGATGACTCAGAGACAAATAACAAAATATACGTCGATCTTATTTTGTCGAAGCAAAGAACCACAACGCCAATCCTTAAACAGGTCTATCACGGTTGTCTATTTTGAGCTGAATTTTTAGTCGATTTCCCGCCCAAAGGTATATTTTAAAGCATCGACACACAAGCCTCGATTGCCCTACATTGACTGATTGCATATCGTTAAATTGCGGCTGACGTCGCGTTCGAATGCAAATGATTAGCACGCATCGCTAAAGAATTCCGCACCTCCAAAACAGTTTCGATGTATTAAGCCCGGCATTGGACACTTGATGTTCGATGATAAGTTCGCTACCCAGGGGTGAAGCTTTCGGTTTGATAGTAACTAATCTTTATAAAGTGTTGATCTCAATGCATTAACTATAAATAGAACAAAAACTCGTTTGCGTGCACATTAATATAATAAATCTCCATTTTATTCATTAATATCACATCTGCGTCCGAAAAAAATGAAATTTGTGGAAAATTTCTCATTATTTTTTGCATTTCAATCTATTATATTGGTCCGATAAATTAAATAAGCATTGAATATTTTCGATTAATTCGAATATCTAGAACTTTTCATAGAATGCAAAAATGAGAACGAGAACAGAAATATCAAGTTGATATCTCTTTGAAACATTGAATCATGAAAAAATGATAACATTAAGCAAGAATTAACTTACAATTGTCCTACACTCTAACTCAGCGTCCTGAAAGTTTAATTGTAGTTGCGTTTTGAGTTTGTGCTTTGCCACCGGGCTTAGGTCAGTCATCGAAATGAAAAAGTAGGCTAAACAGGAATGAAAATCATGAAATATCGTAAACATTTCTTTAGAGGAAATATATGTAACAAACTTCAGTCAAAATGATTCCACACTCATGCCTCTTGTTAGGAACAAATCCTGCGGCCACTTGAATCCAACACAACACAAACGATATAAACGAAATTTTAATGGTTAGTTTTCTATTCTATATTAGTTTTACGACAACAGAATCGAAAGAAAATTATCACGAGAAAATTTATTCCCTATGATATCGTTTCCATGTTCCAATCTGATCAAGCTACACAAGTTTTAATAATTCTAATAATAATAATAATATAATAATTGTAATAATTCTAAACGTGATTTGTTACCAGCCCGAACTGTCATAAACACAAGAGACAAGATGGTAATCGAAGACCAACGGATGTTGAACATTTGCACAATCAGAATCAAAAAGATTTTACCACTAAATTTCCAAAAAAATATTTATACATGCAAATGCACGTGCTGATTGGTTATCTATACAGCTGTCACTAAAGGCGAATCAAATTATTTGGTTTATCGAAACTTGCTATACATTGTATTGTTGCATAATTGTAATTAGGTGTTATACATAATATGTAACCTCAAATTCTGTGCATGATGTTGAAAGTTATTAATTTTTGTTTGTTCAGCATGTAGCAATGAAAGTTGAGTCTCATAGATTTCATTAACTGATAGACTGCAAGTGTACTGCATTTAAAATAGTTATCTTATGCCAAAGGGGCTACCGGAAGTGCACTTATGATATTTATTCTTAAACATGAAATGTTGAAATGAAAATACTTTTTATATATTCCGGATTCCAAGGTTTTCAGAGCTGGAACGATTTTGGTGATAAGCTCCCAATTCCGAGAATTCTATAAAGTAGAGCATCGCATATGGTCTAAGATAACCAAGACTTGCTACTAATCTGCACTCGTGGTTGCGTGACACGGCGAAACTGTTTCTAATACTGAGAAAAAGTGTGAATACGGCTAACTGGCGCATCTTAATCAGCTTGCTTCAGAAACGAGATTCAACTAGGGAAAGAAAAACACATATCTCAAACCTCTACTGCTGTATGGCTTCATCCAAGCATGGAAAACCCTTCAGGAGCTAACATCCAAATTTATAACAGCGTCCCGCAAGAGATGCGAGACGCGAAGTTTATCACGAAACTTGAGAATAAGGGTGATAGAGCTGACAGCAACAGTTACAGAGACATCTCTATTCTGAATGTTTTATGCAAATTGTGTGCCAAAGTCTTACGGATCCAGCTTCAAGTTATAGCTGATAGAGTTTACTGCAAATATCAGTGTGGGGTCTGAATTGGAAGATCAACAATTGCCATGATCGTTTCCCTGAGACAACTTCATAAATGTCCCGGAAAAAGCGTATGGCATTAGACACTGTATATATTGTCTTAATGAATGCATTGGACTACGTCTTTTCGATATTCTTGCTCTGGTAGACTAACTCACAAGATTGCTTAAACTCGTTATTTCTTTTTACTTTGTCATGAAGGCCCAGTCCATTTGAAAGGTTTCATTTCAGAATCCTTTGAAATTCGCCGGGGCGCCGAACAAGGGTGTGTTCTTGTTACCATTTTCGTTCCTATGCTTTTGGTGCATGCATAACGGACCAGAACAGATTGCATTTATCTATATAAAGCTTCAAAACCTGAACCATTCGATAGTGAAAATCAATAAACGGCATTTGATAATCCGTAAGCGACGATGCAGCCTTTATTGCTCACAAACAAGAACACATCCATTCATTAATGGACTGCCTTTCGTCGTCATGCAATGACTTTAAGCTAACAATCAACATGGGAAAAATCAAAAGTCCTTGGCCAAGCGATTGTATTGCCTCCTATCATCAATGTTGGTAACTGTCAGCATGTTCACCCTATTAAGACAGTGCCGCCTGCGTTGGCTTGGTCATGTCTACAGAATAGAAACTAGTCATGTTCCAAAAGATCTACTCTATGGTGTGTTGCATTCATGAAATCGACCATTGAGCATAACGCACTTGCGGTACGAATACGTTTGCAAAAGTGATATGAAACATCTTGGCGTTTACTTCGCGAGTTGGGAAGAACTTGCACGTGACCGCTCACGTTGGAAGCATTTTGTTCATCGTCGTTTGCAAGCTCGGGAGAAGCAGGTTCAGCTCTTGATTGATCAAAGCAGATCATGCCACAAGCGTGCATTTGACGTCGACCGACCAGGTTCTACCCATCTTTGCTAGCTCCTGGCTTGAATTTCGATAGCTCATTTACTATCTTGTATGAAAGCTGAAAATTTTTTTCTATTCTCTCAAGCAAGTTGAATTGTAACTGCACGTGATCTTTTCTTACAGGAGGTGTGACGCTTTCGCGTTTCTCCCGCACCAAAAATCCTATGAGTTATCCAAAACTATCACTTTATAGCAAACAATTTATTAGTTATGCCTCGGATAACAAACTGGTAGTTGTGGTTGCATTTGAGTTGAACAAAACTCATGTTTTCTGCATTCTTTGAATTCAAATAATTTTGACAATCTATGGGACTATGAACCAGAATCTATGAAATCAAAAACATGAGTGTATACATCCTGAAGACTAATATTTGAGGAGTGAAATGTTTTTTTCCGGTAGACTTTTGTCTGTTCGGCACACAACGTATGGTCACAATATATATCATTGCAGTCAAGTATTGTATGTCATCTACCGCGGTTGCTTCAGGTGTAAGGACTAGGTCAAGGTTTGTAGGATGGTCAAGACACAGACTGCGAGTTGACTGGTCAACGTGGTTGTGCAGTGAAGCAATTTTGATAACCTCCATGAATTTAGGTTCAAACGAATGCAGGCAATTTTCACATCAATTGATTAATCTGGCAGCTGGTGATGTATTGCAAGGATTGGATTAGTTTATAATTGAAGGAGCCTTCGGATGATGATGAGCTATGTAAGATGCCGATCCTACATTCATCTTCATTGACTAGTTTTACTGAGCATCGCATCGTATCAGGAAGGCTGAGGTCAGGATGACAGAATACGTTACACTGCGCTAAACGTTGATGAACATAGACTGCAACTCCACCGCCGAATTTTAGACGATCGTGACAGAGTAGTGATATTGTCTGAACTGAGAGCTCAGCATAAGTCATACAATGCTGGAACCAAGTTTCTGTATGCGCAAACAAATCAGGTAAAAGTTTGTCACAAAGCTCGCATAGTTCACCTAAATTTTTTGTTGAACACCGAGCAATCGTACCCATTCGCTTGATCGTATTTATCATACATAAGTTAGGATCGTGTAATGTATCTATTGCTGCGATTCGTGACCAGTCGAATATTTTTGTTCTTTGAGTAACATTTTGACTGTCAGTAACAAGATTGCAATCAGACAGTGAATGTGAGGGTTTTCTGGATGTTAGTGAGGAAGCACGCTTCGCCACGTCTGGTAGAGCTTTTGTGCGGTAAGACTTTTAGTTGGTATTGATAACTAAAGCCATGTCTGTTGTTAGAAAAGTGATCCTTTTAGTACCTGGCCCAAAGTTTTCGTAGTTTGATGATCTAAGAAATCTAGGAGTGTCTTTAACAATTGACTCACGAGATTCAGTGGCATCGGCAATATATAATTATAGCTACAAATCATGTTGCCTCGATTGCAAAGATAATACTGCATCAACGTTTTCCAGAGACACCAAGGAATATTAAACTACGTAAAGTAGACTGGACCAGACAAGTGAATTGACCTGTTCTTACCCTCAGGGTATATGGGGTTGGACTCGGCCGGCCAAGCAGGGACAAGAACTGAGTAGATGCGCATTGCGGATAAATTTTTCCATGTCATATTTATTTGGAAAAAATCCGAATTAACAATGCATGGCCGGTATGCGTGTGCGGATATTTTATGCCAAGTTAAGCATGTAATCGAAGTATGTACTGGAGCTTTCAAGCCCTCGTGTGTACAGAACGTAATCAATTATTTTAGCTCATGTGCTCATCTTACGAATATATTTACCTTAATTCAAAAGATAACGAATAGACCTAGGGTTAAACCGTTTTTGATGTTTAAGGTAAATAGCAATAAATTGCCTTCGCATCAGTGCCGAGAGAAATATTATCGAGATTTCTGCCCCATCCACTTTATTGACCTGCAGTCGGCATCCCTCAGAATTTCGACAGGCGCAACCTGTAGTCGTTCGTTATACGGTTTAATACCGATTCTCAATATTTCCACATTTTATTGGTCGACACCGTGGCCCGTATCTTACTCTTACTCCGCCTATGCGAAATCACGTATGAGGGATTGATATCTTCTCACATCCTGGGGGTTTCTCGGTGACTATATCAAGCGAATATATTTGTTGGGTACACTGTCAGAACGCCTGTTAAGAAAGGGCAAATGTACCACCGGAGCGGCAGGCAACATTTTACCGAGGTTAATATTGATCAGCATACAGAGACATGAAAATGAACCTTGTTTGGGCATATGTCATTTCCCAAACAATTTATGCAGTAATTTTTTTAAAATGAAGAAGAATAGAGCTTTATTCGTTAAAACGAATTTTCTGTTAATAAAATTAAATTTTTCACCAAAATGTTTAATGCGAATAACAAATGCAGGAGAACAGTTATTGGTAAATTTGAAAATTTTGAAATTGCTCTAAGTTGATAAAATTTTACAAACGTAGGCTGTCGGATAAGATTCGCGCGACAGCTTCATCGCATTGATTCAGTTTCCACGTTCGCACACGAAATGAAGCAGCGTTACTACCGGTTTAGAGAGCATGTGATACTCTCGAACTCAGCAGCTGCAACCGTGACTAGGCGACTTAAAAGTTAACCGGCTTCTACATGAATGACTAGAAAATTAACTGTTTTGCAGATTTTCACAGAACGCAAGATTTAGCTGACTCTCGCGTGCCAGTGAAAACTTGAATGATTGTGTGCTGTTCGTTGCCTTTGACCTGTTAATATCAAGCTACTTTCGTATCACACCGAAGCGTGAGTTTGCAGTCTTCTGATGGTGCAAATTTTTCGTCAAAAATTTTGCAGTATCTTGTAGGTTTTGTGAAATGTGAAATGAAAAAACGCTGTCTCAACAGTTAATTTGTTGAGCGCAGTAAGATACTTCACATGAATCGGGGAAAACATTTTAGTTAGAAATAATACATTGAAGCTGGATGGCGTGCGTATGAAATCGGTGAAAAAACTGATTTCCTAAACACTCAAATGGTTTACTTGCTGATACAATTATGTTTCGACATGCAAACAAGAAACAAGAAGCAACGCCAATCTCTAATAAATTTATAAAAATAATACAAACACTTTAACTGGTCGATTGAATTATATAATTAGTCGCTATATCACTCGATAAAATTATAGATTATTCCAACCATCTAGAAAATATTAAATTTTTATTGTTAGCAACCATGCATTTCATTTCAAAGTGTTATTCGAATAAAGTCTAAGCAGGACGAACTACTTGAAGCTATGTGCTTTTTTAACCATAAATTCTTGAATCTTGAAATCTTGAAATCCTAATAAAAAGCTCATTTGCATGCATCTCATACACACACACCACACAACCGGTTTCGTGCTGTTTGCAATCATCAGACAGGCACAGTAGGATCAGGAAGTGAAAGAACGGTAAACAAACTCCAATTGTATTCCACTGTTCATCAACTATTAATTTCCAAGGGGCTGACAAATTTTCACCCTACCGGGAGAGGAACTTTTGACTAATTGAACGCATTTTAATAGTCTCCCAATATTACACGAAGAAAACAGACGGATGATTCTATATCACGCCATATCACGCAATAGCAAAATGTTTGATGAATCGGATACATCTAATGTTTTTTACTTATAAGAAGTATCATCAAGGATTCCTTCACTTCGTTGAATGAGTAAATAATAACTTATTGATGCAAAGAAAAAGATATTCTACAAAATTATTTCATCTATAAAACATTATCTGGTCGACACCGAACAAGGATCAAAACCCGAAGATTCCAATTCTGTCGATTCCAAAATTACCAGTGGGAGAAAAATCACGAGATATTAATATTCATTTTTTTAAATTAACAGCTTCAGCAATGCAAACAGCTTATACGATTACTCACTTTTATTCAAACGTATTTAGTCCTCTAACGATCCCAAATAACTGTAGAATTACCATATCAGCCGTGATGCAAAAGATGAATGAAATCGAGATCAATTCACAGATTATAGAATGACAATTTTGCCGACAAAACCCAGGAGAGTCCTCTGGATCGGACAGAATCAGGCCAACCGTGAAACATCCTTCGAACAACAGCTGTAATCACCATTGAGTGAATTGTGTAAACAATCTTTATCGAAAGAGTGTTGCCAACAGAGTTGAAGACTGGGTAAATTTCATATATCTACAAATGTGGTAGACATTCGGATCCCGCAATTTACCATCCAGTGGCCTAACTTCCCGTGATATCCAAAGTTCTAGAGGATATAGTGCCGGAAATAATAGTTAATCACTTAGAATCGCTATATATACGATCTGCAGGGCAGCCTGCGGAATCTCTAATCTGCTTTGGAAACATTCTGACGGTGTTAAACGACTGGACTCTAGTGGTTGACTATGTCGCTAGCATCCAAGGTTGCTCTCTGGATATGTCTAAAGCTTTTGAACGAATTAATCTTTGTAGACTAATGCGAAATCTGAGGTACATGGGTGTCGACGTACAGCTACTAGTATGACTTGAATGTAATCGAGCTAACTCGCGATATTTTCGCCAAGAATTCGCTCCATAGCATTTGAGGTCGCATGATGAAGTGTAACAGCCCGTAGAACACACTCCCTCAAAGAGTTGATTGAAGATTAGAAATCTGTGGTGTTATTCATTCAACAGTCGATCAGGAAACTTCAGTTTTTTCAAAGGTAAAAATAATTTTACTACAAGCAACCAATTTTTGCGGACAAAAGTTATAACTTCTGCAACATGATTTGCAATATGACCGGTACGATCCCGACGTCGGCATTCAAAAACTTCTATGCTTACTACATTGAGAATTGAGAATAAAGACGAGATTTTAAATCATAGAAACACAGCATAAATAGTATGATCTGAACTGAAAAGAAAATAGATTTCATTTAATATTATCCGAAAGAACAGTTCATTCGAATAAATAAATAAAATGTTTGCGATGTGATTACTCACAAACGTTAAGTAGTCGGACACCAGGAAGCCTAAATATCGATGCCTTTATCAATTGATTCAACCTTACTTTACTGGAATCTTAATCAAAATTCAAGTGTTTGCCTTGTATTTGCCTTATCTAGAGATTTCACTCAAGAATTGCAGTGGTTTTTTCACGAATTTGTCTTATAATATTTCAGAAATGCATGTTACTGCAAATCGGTAAGCCTTTTTAGTACGAATATCATTTTGGGCAGACGAATTTGAGCTAGACCGAATCAGAGATGGATCTTAGAGTCTGGATATGTGGCAGCCTAATGAACAGCGTACTTAATAAGGTCATTTGCAAGCGTGTTTCGAAGCTTATAGGTATGGTGCGACGTATCTTCAGAACCTTTACGCCTGGAACGTTGCTATCATTATGAAGACCTATTAATTCTCACAATGGAACATGCATCGCATGCATGGACTCCGTGAATGAAAACAAGATATATTAATGCTGAACAGGATATATCATCGTGCAACCAAACTGGTGCGTGGTTTTCAAGACCATACATACGAGGAATGGTTGAAAATCTGAAGCTCCCAACTCCCATTCAACGTAGACATTAAAGTGACGTTATCATTACATACAAAATATTGAATACTCCAGATCATCCAATCAAACATTTGTTCAAATACCGTGAGTCAGAAATGACACGTAGCTACTCAGCGGCACTACAAATTCCCCATTCCCGTACTTACTATCGCCGATATTTCTATTCGGTACGTGTCTGTTTCCTGTGGAATGCCCTTCCCGAAGCAATTATCACATCTCCCTGTATCAAAACATTCACTCGAACCTTCGACACTTATTTGCTACATAACGATTTGACGATGCCTGTGTATTGACTCAGGGTTAGCATATTACTTGACACCAGTTACATCGTATAATTGTTTTTTCATAACTCTTATTGAACGAATATTTACTATGATATGGTAATTATGAAGCTATGTGCTTTTTGTGACCATAAATCCTTGAATCTTGAATCTTGAAGGAAGCTTGCTTTTCAGCCGAATTCATATGCATTCTATAAACTTTGTGTTAATCGTGGCAAATAATGGCAGACAATACTTCAACAATATTGAATTGCATTGTGAACCTAATTTTACAAAACTGATTTTCTCTTCCCAAATAGGGTACAACTTATACAAATTACATTGTTTAACTTCAACATTATTGAATAAGTTTCGAATTGATTTCGAAAGTGAGTCACGTTTTTGCGGAATAAATAATATTTCATCAATCATGAAAAAAGTATATAGGCTAGGTTAAATAAGAAAAAAATATCTATGCGTACACAAAAGATGTACAGTACAAGCTATAATCATGACATTACCCCGGCTTTAATTTGAAAAAATGCGCGATCAAGTGCAAAGTTCGCTCAAATTACTTAAGTTTCTCAGACCGTCGAACAGAGACTTCGTTGATTTTCTAGCAGTTGCGGGTTAACAGCGAATTCTGCTCATTTCGATGATGTCGGCATCAGCTCAATTGGCCGTAAAGCATTGTCCTGAGCTTTCTGTGTTTCTCTCGAGGTCAGCTTTTCGATGTAGTGGAACAGTTACTGGCTTCACAACATGATGAGCAGATTTAGCGCTAGATAAATTGAATCTAATTTCTTTCACATCCCTCAGCAAAGGCTGCTACCCGGATGGCTCAAGATGACTAAATTTAAAGTCATAATGTTCCGTTGTTCAGAGGAAAAAAAGACCTATCTCGGATTGGATGTAGGCAAGTGTTCTATATAAGTTTACACGCTTCGCAAGATAGCTTATCACAGTATGCTGGGAAAGAGCAGTTATTGCTATCGTCTGCTTTGATTAGATCATGCCATCAGCTAGAAACTAGCATCCATCAATCTAGTACTCTGAGTAAGTAAGAAAATCTCAAGATGATGTAGGTATACTTGAATTAATTTACCATTTCGCACTGAGTTTTGTTTTATTGAAGTGAACGTTTCCAACCTATTTGCATCTATCGTTTAATAATTTAAGTGAGTGGAAGATATTATAAAGTCTAGTCCACTACAATGGTTGGATACGTTGACATTACCTCGTTTGAATATTACGAATCCAGTATTCCATTTTACTACTTCAATCTTTGCATCTCTCTGTGTCAGAGGAAATCTGGTTCCTGCATGCACCAAATCTTGTGGCGTGCTTCAAACACATTCGTTGTTCGCATTCTAACATTCGCTACATTTTATAAATAGAGTTTTATAATTGTAATGACAATTTTCAATGAGAGTTAAAAGCTAATCATTTATTTTTCATATAAGCAAGTTAATTCTCAATATTCCATTATTTCCCTAATTGATGTTATAATTGTTAGCTTGAATGTTTAAACTTTCGTGTGCGTATCTAGGATATTATGATTTTTATCACTAATGTGGGTAGTAAATTCGTTTTCCTTGGAAATGGTGAGTTATGCTAGCTGTTTCTGAGCTGACTTATTCCTGACATTCCAAATTATCTATACGGGTCCCTCTCAATCAGACACTTCTTTAAAGTTTTTTCCATGCAGTCAAAATCGCATTCTTTATATCCAACATTGCGGAGTATACTAAACAGGATGAGAAAACATGGATGTAAAGAGACATCTAGCACCTCGAAAGGATTTATATCAAGACATGTAAATGTTTACGTTTTAAATAATCTACCGTCTGTGTTGCTACTGACAAGAACTGAATTGTGCAGCCTCGAGCGCAGACGCACAAGAGCTTACGCAATCTTGGCATTCCGAATAATCCATACGAGGTCTTACGCACTCACAAACTCTCTGAAAATTTTGTTCCATTCTCCCAATCTGCAGTCAAAACCTAACACAACCGAACCCCACATTCCCGAATAAACCGTCGCCTCAACGTTTACACAGTCCGTGTATGCGTTTGCAGAGCAGATTACGGCAGGATATTGTTTCCACTAACATTCTCAAACAAACATAGAGATATTGTACCATAAATTATATTGTTTTTCCTCCCATTTATTGAAATTTCACAGTGATTCTTTTTTTAAAACCTACTCGTGAAGAGAATTTCACCCAAACATATCATTCTGGTCGAGATGTCATCCCTACGTGTAACAATTGGTATTACTTTCGTTCCTCATTTGAAGCGCTTGGACGCTGATATTAAAGTGCGATTTGTTTAACTTTTACACTTATAACTTATTGTATTGTACATCTACTTGCTTTTTCAAATTAAATCTTGAATTCTGAATTCGTTTATTGGATTTCAACATAGGTAAAAACATATATTTAATTTTGAACAAACTTCAATCGTTGGTACGCCGTGAAACTTACCGTTTTCTCATCAATAGGTTGCAAAACTTCCTCTTAGGATCTTATGAATTGTTTTGCATTTCTATTTAAACAAGTTCCAAAATGCGAATTGATGTCAAAATCAAGTGTTCTAAGATATATAAGATTCCGAAGAATTTTTCTACAAAATTTGAATCAGGAATTATTTCGATATTAATTGATCCGATTTCATGAAAGTGTTCGCAATCTGTAATGATCGTTTGCTTGATGAACGACTAAAATGCTTTTCTATTATATATTACGGCATACGTATAAACCATGTCAGTTGACAGCTGAGGTGAGACATTATGCTCTTGATCAAGTTTGGATGAAGCTCTACAATAACCTGGAAATCGTTAACTCTTATTCCGTTTCTGACGTATTCACCCGTGTATATCAAATGCTACAAATAACAGAGCTGCTCGTTTGCCTCCGGTCCCATCACATAAACACAAGTTCGTTGTATGAAATGTGTGCAACCCTGGAATGAATGCGCAACTTGTTATCAAATTTACGTTTTGCAAATAGTACGATCAAATGAATTTAAAAGATGTAGTCACACATTCGATACATATCCCATTGAGACTCTACTGCCTACATGGATTAAGAAAATTGTCCAGATCACAGTCCGCGTTTATTTATCACATCTAATCATTCAAATTTATTTAAAGCTTGTGATTGTTGTTCATAATTAATTGCAAGATTTCAAACAGTGTGCTGTTGCGAATCACGACAAATATTAAAACAAAAATGTGTTCACTGCCTCAAATAATTTTCTTTCACTCCGGATGTGACTTGTGAACTAGTGACAGTTCAAAGTTCCGGGATTGCTTCATGCATCTTTTCTGTAAGGAAGACCAGTAAAGAGTCATTTGCATTGGTACGATTAATGCTACACATTTCAAAATAAATTGCTGAAATTACAAGCTTGCGTGTTAGCAGTAAACGAATTACCATTTATAGCATACAACTCGAACTTTATCACAATTCAAACAAAATCATAATAATAATCAAAATCAAGGTTAGATGGTTAGAAATTATGGAAAACCTATCAGCCAGATAATCATATTAATATTTATTGCTTGCGTAACTTAGGTCGGCAAATCAATCCCCGTTTCCATTCATCTCGCCAAGACTTGCTAACCGACGAACTCCTCATACCCTCGGTGGTCACAGTCAATATTGGTGTGGATGTCATACATTGAAATAACGATATTCCTCTTTGGTCTTCATTGTATGAAGGTTAACAGTAACATTTCTCCCTCTTCTACACATCACTTTCGTTCGTTGCGGCGTAGTATTGGATTATGTCTACGCTGTCTCTCTTCTTCGTTGTGAAGAAGGAGGCTGTATTGAATTTTGCCGAATTTAAAAAAACCAAAGCCACTCCTTGAATGCGTGCGGCATCTTTCTGCTCGTAACACGAATACAACACAAACTGAACCGAAGTGAGACGCATCTGCCCGAAAAATCCATCTCGACACGCTGCTGGGAAGTTATGATTACTCATCGATGTGGTCACATGCAATTTCATTCATGTTTCATACATGGTCGGGACCTTCACATAGCGATGTTCTTGGTTCGTTCTGGTAAAGCTCATGGTCATTGTTCTGACGGCTTACAGAAGACTATGGCATTTAACGTCTGACATCAAAAACCTTCCAGCTGAAGTTTATATTCTCTGAGGACTGTGTTGGCTTTTAGTATTATTATTGGCGTTTTTGTTGCTCAAATATATTTACAGGTTGTGGTAGATAGCCCCACGTTTAACTGCCTTCCTTCAAAGCCGGGCATGAGACCGTCATCAGCGCACTCAAAGCGATATCAACAAGACGATTTGCCCGCGGTAAATAATTACTAGCTCTCATCACCACCATCGCAAACATAGCAAAAATATGATTATAGCCATGTGCAACATCACACGGTTTTGCGACACATCTTCAAGTATACCTTAGCTTCGCGTTAAAAGGTCGCGTGATACAGCGGCGTAAGATGGATAACACTGACAAGAGCGTCGTTTTGGCTGATAACCACTGGTTATGATTCAGCCCAACATTTAAGATGTATGTTAATTTAGATTTGGCGTCAATGAAAACACTGTAAAACGTTCTGTGGTCAAATGTAATTAATAGATGACATCTCCGTGTATGCATTGGTTTTACCGTAATTTTAATATTCTAGTAAGACATCGCTTGTGAAATAATGGACGGAGTCAATATAAACAATACGCAGGGTTTACGTTTCGTGAAAATAAATCAAAACCGCGTGAATTGCTGAGTTTCAGTTTCGTTGCTTCATTTTTTCGTTTCGCCCTCCTTAACACCAGATGATAGGTCGGTTGTGGAATCACTTTGCTCAAATAATATCAAAAATGCATTTTCATATACCGTTGCCGACTGATTTTTTACAACCAACATATACAGAATGATCTGTAATTTACTTTATGGCAAATCAATGCTTTACAGTAAAGAAAATTGTAATTTGGGGTATCAAAGTGAATTTTGAATGTTTTCAGAATGACAGATAGTTTGTTTAGTATACATTGTAGGTCGGTTTGGAAATAAAAATCAAGAACTAATTCATTTGAATTTCTCCAATGAGTAAACGCACAAATAGTGGAATGTGAACTTCAAATTGTTCGTGGTTTCCGCATTTTAAATTCCTAATTCCTTAAAAGGTAAGTTTTAATTAGATCCAAAAAATAATCAAAAACATGTGCACACTGTATATGCTGTTTAATCTATGTTCTTATATTGTTTATACACTTAAATTTCAACTTTTACCATCCTGTTGTTGTTGTTAAGCTTGTTGGTTTTTAGACCGTTAAAAGACTTGAATTACCTTGAATGACCTTGAACGTAGGACATATCTTTTCACATTTATTGCAAAAATTATCAAACTGTATAACCCTTGTTCATCAAAATATAATTTCTAATATTTGGTTCACTAAATATCATTAAAAAGGTGATTGTGTTAACTAAGCGAAATTAAATGTTTGCGTAAAATTTAAACACATCTCACTGGTTTCGCGATTGAATAGAGGATAGCGAACGGAAAAGATGCATCCATTGAGCCCAGTATGTAAAATTTTTGTGATTTCAAGAATAAACGACTGAGCATAATGCGGTTCACGTGGTATTATTCTTGAGTCTTTGGAGTCGATGTATAGAAAAATTTTCATCAGCTCTTCGCTTTCGTCCGCGAAACCGAAGGGCTTGCACGCAGCTCTCTCATTCAAGAATTTTCGCAGGATCTTGAACAATGACGGGATAAATTAGATTCGACCGAAAAATGTGAAATAACAGATGGCTTATGTGTTTGCATAATAAAGTTATCTTTATTTTATGTTTTATTTGCTGCTTCAGAAAGATTGATTAGTTTTCAATGGTGATTTAACCTCGTGCAATAAAACTTGAAATTTGGTCGAATTGTTTATACAACTTCTCCAGATATGAAATATGCATATATGTTACAAATCTTAAAATAAGATTAAAAAATATATTGAAACCATGGTTTTAATAGTTGCTCACCCAGTGGCATATTGTCTCTTTAGTTTGTCTCAACTCATTGATCTTCGTGGGTCGTATGAAGAGCACAATGCCTGGAAAAGAATGTATTCATGTTTAACACAGCCGAATCTTTAATGAGGATAGTAAGCTGACGTTGAAGAGAGTGTATTTTCAAGTATTGTGTTGCTTCTATCCCCATCCTTTGCACACCACTACCGGTTCAAGGCTGTTTGCTATCGTCAGCTAGGAACAGTAAGATCAGGTTCAGTGAACCTTGAATGTGTATTGTAGTTCAGTGAATATTTCGATCACAGTCATCGTGTTTCGCCTCATCATAAACATGCAATTGCTAATCCCATGAACAAAATTTGGTACCTTCAATCTCCTCCAAAAAGTTAATTCGGAAAATTATCCATTCAAATATTATTTTTGAAAAATATTGATTCTCTAATTAATTGTATCCATGATATATAAGGCCATATTAAATTGATGTGTTAGCACCCCTGACATGATAACCGATTTATTGCATTTTTGTGTGTAGGGTTTAGCGTGCAACACTATGACAACAGCAAACTAACTAGCGGTATAGAACGATTTCACATGAAGAATGGTGTGAAATGTAGATCGAGCTAAATTTAAATTGTGAAGCATTTATTCAATCAAAGGAAACTTACGAACTGTACCAGAAACCACGGGCATATCTTCGAAAAACATATTTTAAACATGATTCAATAAAGATATATTGGAAGACTACCAACGTAGGAACAGTCAAACAAATCTCTCTGTTTCGTATGAATAGTATTACCAGTGTCAGTATTATCGAAATCTGAAAACAATTTGATTGCAAAATATACCATGTCATTCCGTTCGTTTGTGTTTCAATTATTAAGGTTATTATATTGTAGTGCTCACAAATTATTCCTCTTTAACACCTAAACTGCTTTCTGTTTGTTTGCCGTCATCGGGTTGATACACCAAGATCAGTTTCAGTGAGCAGTGAAACATCGGTGAAGTTTTCAACAAAGTTATACTTGGGTAAACATTTGAACTACGTTTCCAACGACGAAACATGAGTTTCGTTTTCTAGTTGACTTCAGAAAGTTCAGATAAAATGTAAAGAATTGAATAAAGGAACAGATATTTCAAATATAGCGCTTTAATTCAATTGTTGATTAGCGCTTGTACGATCGCCCTTTTTAATCACAGACAGTTGATGAGCCATTTACTACAGAGGAATGCAAAATGCGGTGGGTTTGCAAATCTCTGCACCACACGAATTAAATTAGCACGGAAGATCTCATCTGGACGACCGCGGTAAAGATCAAGGTGTCTGGGTGACAAGTAACCATAAACCCGGACAACATTTTCAAATATTATATAAAAAGTCCCACTGTGTTGTAGATCTGCCTAAGAGGAATTTTAGGAGCTTTACACCAGAAACTACCCGGGTTAAATGAAACATAGGTATGTCCTGTTATTCAATATATACTCTAAGCCTGGGCACAATATATGAGGAAAGATATTGAACCACTTGACACGCATTTATCATTCTGTAATAAGTTGGTCTTCTGTTAAAAAAATCGCCATCCCATGTGCCAATACAAAATAAAACGACATCAGTTTACCCAATGACAAATACGAAGTCACCTTAAGCTGTCCTTTGAAATTTTGCACACCGATAGCATGCCCCAAACAATTACTGAAGCCCACTCGAACACGCATCGAGTGAAAGTCAATAATCATTCAACATTCTCGATTACATTTTTGTCGAATTATTTTCTCGCTCACGAGCACAAAGTCTGATGACACTAAGAATCAGTAGAGGTTTTAGTTCCCAAGCTCGATGAATTCATGATAAACACTACTCTACGTTATTGTCCTTATATATTCTTGGAAGATTATATATTTCTTCACAATGTAAACCTCGTCACAAATTTGTTTTTTGTCCGTTTATTGTTTTTTCTCCTGCAAAATTTCTGTTTTACAAGTTCTCAGTTCTTAGTTCTGATGTGACAACAACGATGTGAATGGAATTTGATATGCATGTTGCTAAATCGACTAACATTGATGCCAATTATTCCCGCATGCACCCAATTAAACGGGTATGGTGAAACAATTTCAATTCCTTTTACGAGACTCTCAAATTCACGTCGTATGTCGAAGTGAATAAGTGTTATAATGAAAATAATTTTATCACAATCTGTGGTACCTTTAAGTGACGATGATCCCAACTTGAAAACTCGATTGCATAGATTGCTCTCGGGAAGCAAGTTTTCTTGGATAAAATGTAGCAGCAGATCAGTATTTGCGGATGGCTTCTCCTTCAAATACAATGCAGCATTGAGGACCCATTCCCAATGCCAAGGGATAATCCGATGAATGTGATCAGCACAAATTGTTTCATTTGGTACAATAATGCTAGAAGCAGCACCTATTACCTGGGAAAAATGTTGATGTATGTTTCGTGAATAATATTTATCCAATTTTTAAATGGTTTTATCCGATTTAAATTGCGATGGTTTCATTCATATAACAATATTTATAATAGTTCAATCAAAATATATACTCCCGTCGCTAATAACAAATTATCATGTTGTAAAAACATGATTCACGAATTACATACATCATTTGTGAGAGATTTGAGATTTTTTCAACAATATACAAATCCAGAATCTCTATCATTAATAGAAAATATACAGAACAAAAAAGAGCAACCGTGATATATAATTGTTGATTATGCGTGGATGATAGCTATTGTAGCATCAAATCTCGAGGCGTAGGTTTCGTGCCTAAGTTATTCTCATAATGCACCACACGTATCATTGAGACGAAGATAATGAACAGCCGAAACGCCTGTGAAAGCATTCTGAAGTATGTTTTGTATTGAACAACATTGTAATTCACCTGCCCACTGCTTCCAAAACTTGGTTCTCTATCACTTGTCACCTAGAAATCATCTGAAGGTTTATATTCTAACCAAGTTGTTTCTTATTTAAACAAATGCTTCTGGATTCCGCTTGTCTGACAAATAATTTAACTCAAGAAATATGAGTTCGAATTTGTACTTCTAAATTAATTATTCAAACTACTTACAGCTGGCGGAATTGGGAAACAACACGAAAACTACATTTTAAATCGTAATATAAAATAACGTTTGAAATCAACACATTTTACCTCGAATCGGTTATTAGAAAGCAAACGTACATTTTCGCAAAAGCTCCTTTTATCGGTAACGACGGTATATCCTCGTATGTCTGAAAGATGTGGATTTAATTTGCATCTAGATTAAATGCTAGAAATGCGCGCAACAACAATATCTAATTGAGAATTCTGTATAAAAACATGTAGATTACATCCACAACTTGAAAAAGATCTCTTAATTTTGCAGCCAGTTGAAAAATTCAAACTATTAAATCAATCATATTTTTGTTTTGCCTACTGACAAAATTAAGAAAGTGGTGAAGATAGGTGGAGTTCCACGGTAATATATTCAGGTACACACAAGGATATCACGATATCAGTCACGTTATACATATTTTGTTCATTTAACCGATAAAGTGACTGCGTATGTTTATTATTAAAACGATGAATAATATAATCATGTGATAGATATTGACAATAACACGTCAACATTTCGCATAATAAGACTGAGAAAGTCCTTATAATATTTTCAACAATATATATATATATATATATTCTCAAATCCCTAAAGAGATCAGTATAATCAGCTTGCGCTTTCCATTTGAATGATGACGTTATAATGCGAAATAATGATGATCATTACGACTAGCTTTATTGCTGCAGTTCTTCCATCTAAACATGAACAGACTCAGTGGTTTTGAGTTTCGGACGCTCATATACAAACAATATGCTTTGTTGTATGAGTTATTTGTATAACTTCAGAGAATCGATAGATTGTTCATTCCCGCTCGATGGTAGAATATCAACAAGACGGTATTGTATTCAAGGACGTATTTTTACTTACATACTACATTCTCTGCTGCTGAAACAGAAAATTTGATTTCAAAATAACCTCGAAAAACGTATTTGCATTCATTGATTGACTCTCACCGTTATCTAGCCTGATACTTGCTGCATGAACGTTACTGATTCTTTGCACGGTAGAATCATTCAGCTCACGGATGAATTTAAACGCCTGTAGCCAATGAGGTTCTAGCTTCATTGTTAGTAGGTTTATATTGGCCATCATTTTGTAGCTTACGCAGTCCGAATACCTTGTCCTGAATTTTCGGATGTACGCAGTTTCATTTGCGTAACGATTAATATCCTTCAGTGAATATATACGGAAAAATGTTTAGCATTAATACCATAATATATGATTAATTTCTAAAAATATACTAAAGATGATGCATTCGCATTTTAAATGTGTCGTAAATGGTTGTCAACTTAACTCGTAACTTTAGTCAGATTTGATTGCGGCATGTTTATCTAATTGAAATATTATAAATTAATTGTTTGGGTGGACATATAATGCGTCATCTAATCGTTGTTTAACTTATCAATAAACGCTCCCTAGTACATTTTGTGTGATACCTACAACTGGTCAAGACATTCTGAACACTATGTGCATAATCTGTATGATATGACCAACTTAATGTTTGAAGTTTTGACGATAACGCTTTTGATAAAATAACCATTATGTTGATCTTCAGAAGTAAAGTTGATTGTTCACCGCAAACATATTGCGCAGCTGCTAGCGCAGCATATGTTATTTATACGTGCAATTGTATTATGTTCGGAAATCATATTCTCAATTTGCACTGATTGCAAATCTATTGAACCATGATTTACATTACCCTATTAATGTTAAATATTTCAAAAATCAATTATCCAAATACATTTCGAGAAAACCAATGACCCAATCGAAATATGATAATTAATTTTACTATGGCAAACAACATGAATATTGATTTACCCCTTCTTCGTGATGTGTAAGTACTTGACCTCCGACAACAAACATAATATCTGTAATACATAAATCTTGTTGAAATTATCCTGTTCGAAGCATGCGATACGAAAATTCGAAGACGTCAATTAACAAAGAAATGCATTCTTTGTATTTCTAAAATTAAAGCAAACTATGACTTTATTTGTTCCATGGTAATAACAAAAAACATTTCTTTCTATTTGACAACAAATTTTACATGGAAAATTGCACACGAAAATTCGTGATGCAGAGTTACATTGAAGCAAGTGAAATTGAACACATTTTGTAACAAAAATTTTCCAACAATGATGAGTGCAAACAGCACCATACGGATGTGAGGTGTGTTATGGAAACGCGTTTGAATGAGCAACATGTATCAACATTGATGTTTCTAATAATCTAATTTTGTTCGCCAATACGAATACAAATTTAGTCGATGGACCATGCGTTTAAATAATAAATGACCTACTGATTAGATTTCAAGTACTGAACGTTTAGAGTTAATGTATTTTTTTGTTCACATTTCTGGCGCAAATCTGTAATACTGAGTACACGCTGACTAACCTTCTGTGTTTTGGAGTTTGTAGTATTCATAAGATCAAAAAAGGTAAACGAGTAGAAAGAGACAGTGTTATGTCGAGGATCGATTTTCACAAAAAAGTAACATGCGTTTATGTTTCGTTTGTGCCATTGAAATTAATCTGAACTAGCTGAATTTATATCAATAGGTGTAAATGAGTGGTTTGATGTAAGATTTATATTTTTTGAAAATTCATCGTACAATATTGTAAGCAACCTACCGATGTTGTAAAAATCTGAACCTTTAATGTAAAATCATTGTTATATGTTCGAATATGCTGCAATGGAATGTAAACAAACCAAAAGAAAAGAATTGGAGCTAAAATTCACTACATAAAATTGATAAATTTTAAAATTCAATATAGAAGCGTAATACGTTGGATCTTCTATTGCAATTCACGTGCGGGACGATAATTCGATTTTCTAAATGTTGTGAGAAAATGCGCAACTTTGCTTGCATTTGACATAATATTCAGTAAGATGACACATCTTGATGCATATTTTACCAATTGGGTACCTAGAAAAAACTCGAGTCGTCTGCGCCCAACACCGATTATAATTTATGGACTGGAATAGTCGATGGATATCCCTTTAAAAAATGGATAAATGTTTATCAGCAAAAGTAGGTCAATATTATTAATTACACTTCTAGAAATGAGCCTACTATTTCAAGTGTCGTTTGGATAAAAGCATCAAACATTAAAAATTATCTTTAACTTGTTTTTATCGTAACATTATGTGCAATTAACGCAAACACGATGTGATAAATTTTTACTTTTTCAAAGTTGTGGTAATATCGACTCACTCATTGCTATATATTTTGTCAAAAAATCAGAAAACAAGTTTAGCTAGACGTATGATTAAATGGACGAGTAATATTGTTCTGCGTAGAAAACCAAAAACGAATATCATGTTATGTGGTAATGACTGTATAGCATGTAAACAAAATATGCGCACCTTATTTCGTTAGTCCTAGTCTTACGAGTTACAATTTATCGCTGCGAAATGTAATAAGCTGCAGCTTGAAAAATCTCTTCACTGCACGTATTAGCTTGGCGCGCAAGATCTCGTCTAGATCACCAAAGAAAAACATTTCGGTATCTGGATATCATTGCCGGATAGTGTACAATAAATCCCGCGTGATCTTGAATATTCTGAAAAGGATATTTAGGATTTTCGCGCCCGAAACCTTGCCAAGGTTAATTAATACCCATGTGCTATTATTGAATATTACATCCAAGCCTGAGCTGAGAAAGAACATCGAACTATTTGTTAGGATTGATCACCGTGCGAAAAAGTGGGTCTCTTGTTACGGAAATTTGTCTTTAGAAAAGCGAACATTAAAACTATATTAACACTAATTTACCCAACGATGGGAACGAAGTGACATCTTGTTTGCATTCAAAATCTTCAATTCTGAAAAGCATCATCTTAAACAGTTGCTATAGCACAATGACCTAACTCGATACCGAAAATATTCTCGATAGGTTATTTGTCGTCATTTTTTCTCACAAATGATTTGTCTCACTTGAAACGAATCACATGTTTGTAATCTGTTGCGGTTTTCACTTACATTTCCGATGAATATAAGACGAACAATGTGGTATGTGATTGTCCCTATTGATGTTTGATGGATTATATCTACTTGCTACACATACCTCGTAATCCTATGGTTATTGATAAGCTTACTACTTTTTCTACCATGAGACCCTTCGAGTTCTGAGTTCTGAGTTATTCAGAAAGTCAATTTTTTGACATTAGTTCATCCAGCCCGTTACAAATTTTGGCTATCCAAATTGAGTTTGTCGTTGAACAATTAGCAAAACAAAGTTCTCAGTTACTATTTTGTAAAATAATTTTCAGCTGTTTTTGTTAAATGCGTATGTGCACATTATGATTCTGCATGTATTGTTGTAAAATAAGTCGCATTTCTGTTCACATGAAGTTCACACGCTAAACAAGATCTTCATGCCGACTAATGAATAAATATGAAAAATAACTGAAATGTTTATCTAACAAATGCATTAATACATTGAATCATTACCACTGAGATCCTTACTCTATTAAAAATTAGACAAATTTATTAAGGCCTGATAATTTGTCCATTCACGAGTATCCAAAATTAAAGGTAAACACTGAAATAGCACAGCAATTCAATACAGCTTACAATTTTTAACCGTTTCCTGTAAGACAATAGCCGACTGCGTTGCGTGTTCACGTAATTTGAGTGCGATGTTTTGGAGCTGCATAAACGTGCTATCTGAAGAAGTGCATCGAGCATAGCAAGCAATTTGTTCATCTTCTTCTTCTACTTCATAATCCACGAGCTCACACTTGTGTCCGGTAATTGATTTCTTGAATTTGGAGAAGAATTAATCCGAAACTGAAAATGACTTTAAACTCACGATCCAGAGAGTAAAATAGCAGCTCATTAAACACAGAAATCCGAAAACAATCGGCCTTATATGTCATCTATTATTTTCATCTTGTTTATAGTTTTGGAAATACGCTGTTACACGGATTAAAAGTTCTAATCGCATGACAAACTCAAATGCCTTGACATCATGTTCAACGTTTATGGCATTTAAAATTCCGATACAGACAAGAATCGTAAAAATGAAAGAAAATAATGTGGGCATACACATTGTAGCGGGCAGGGTAAAGTAACCAGAAATGGCAGTTGGCGAACATCCGGTCAATCATCGCATCATTCGGGATATCGGTCTATCATTAACGACGTTATATCCCGCGTTGCACCAACTTGATTTGATTTCAAGGTCAACGTGGTATTTTGCTTCTTACGAATCCTTTGGTTTGTATTTATTTGATTTTCACCGGATTTCAACATGATTATGACTAGAAAATCTGCAAAAGTAGATCATACAGCACCTACTGTCACGAAGATGCATGGGAATCGGTGCCCCGCTGCTCGCTCGGGCGACTCTTGTCTGGTATGCGCTAAACAGGTTGCTGATAATGCTAAAGCAGTACAATGTGAAATATGTATCAAATGGATGCATATTCGATGCGCAGGAATAAAGCCAGAGACGTATCAGTGGCTTCAGATTAAATCATGCGATGTTATTCGGACTGTATGTAAGATATGCCTTCCACCATGAAGTGTTGAGCACGGAAGCAGTCAGAATAAAGTCGTAGCTGCATCTACTAAAGCCGCTAAAGTGCTTGTTGGAGATGACATAAACATTGACCCAACCTCAGCTGAGGATAGACACCACCTATCTGTGGAGGAAACTTGCATGCCATTCGCTTCCTCGGCTATAAGCCGTTTACAAAATGGTATTAGTATCGATGATCCATTGAACGTGCAGTAACTGGACGTTTGCTCGCCTTCAACACCGTTTGCTCAACAGTCAGGAAGGAATAAGACTTATGCAGATGTGACGTCGAAGGGTCTACACAGTGATCCGGGCTATGAAATATTGTCACGGCGATTGAGCAAAATAGAGGCTCAGCTAAATGTAGTGGAAGAAGTACCTACTTCTGATAATGCTTTCAGATCTCCGGTCTCAAAGAAGCCACTTTTGGATTCTCGGAAGAGATGCCTTATTATGGTAAATGTTCCTGAGCAAACCGGGGACATGGCTGAAATACGCTTACAGCAAGAGCGAACATTCCTACAATCAACCTTTTTCAAAGCTTTTTGATCAAGGAGAGGAAGGAGTTACCATCATTTCTGCATTCCGACTTGGCCGGAAGAAGGAGGATGATAAACCGCGGACGCTGAAAATTGTTTTAGCTTCAGATGAGCAAGTCCAGATGGTACTAAGACGCGCTCATCGTCTTAAGGGTGAGCCATTCAAGATACTACGCGACCTATCTCCCGAAGATAGAATCAAAATGAAAACAGCTACCCAAGAATTGCGAGCACGCAGGGAAGCTGGCGAGGTTGATCTCCATATTGTGGATTTTCGGGTAGTGAGGAGGCCGCATATTCGTTGGAAGCCGCTGTCAATTCAACCCCAGTTAATCATTCTGTGAAGAGATTTCGAGTATTGTTTTCAATGCGAGAAGTCTACGCAATAAACTTGATGAGGTTAGTGAAATTGCCTGTCGGCGACAGCCAGATATCATTGCTGTTACGGAATCGTGGTTAACAATGGATATATCTGATATGGAGTGCGCGCTACCACACTATACGCTTTTCAGAAGTGACAGAGTAGCTTCGAGATCTGCCGGTGGCGTTGCCGTATACTTTAAAGAGCACCTGATTGTGAAAGTATTGGAAAGGTTTCAAAATGATGCTGGAAATGCCGAAAGCCTCTGGTTTAAGGTGAAGTCTAGCTCTGGAGCTGCATCACTTGGGGTCATGTACCGCTCACTTGGCGCTTACGTTCCTGTGTTATGTGATCAAATCAAACGGTATGGTATCACTGGTGACTGTATCAGACAATAACGAATACTTCGCTTTGGGATTTAAAGCGAAGCGAAGTTGCCAAGCGAAGCGAATATTGGCTTCGCTTCGCCATTGCGAAGTGCACTTCGGATATTCGCTTTGATACTATTCGCCATTGCGAAGGGCAGTTTGTACACTTCGAAAATTCGCTTCGCACTTCGCTTCGCTCCAAAAAAGTGACATTCGTTATTGTCTGGACTGTATCGTTCTTGGAGACCTGAATGCTCCTGATATCAACTGGGCGGATTTAGTTTCGAGGGGTGAACCGTTCCAACGTGAATTCCTAGATACGATTTTGGAGCTGAATTTGGCGCAGAATGTAAACGATCCTACGAGGATATGCTTCGGCCAAGTTACTTCGATATTGGATTTGGTGGTCACACCTAGATTCTCTGATGTTACGAATCCGTCTATTGAGACCCCCATTGGCTGCAGCGATCACTGTTCTTTATGGTTCGTTTGGAATCGGGGTCTTCAAACGAGAATATGTACGCATGCCCGTTGAAACTACTGGAAATTAGACACAACGAGTCTAATCACGTCTGCAAACTCGATGGACTGGTCATTCCCTCTATCTACAAATTTTGATATCTGTTGGTTGGACTTTTTGGGTAAAATAAGATCGCTTGAAAATCATGCCCCATGGATGAATGGAAGATCCCCCGCTAAGGGACCGCCGTGGTTTGATAACGTTATCCGTAAATACATGAAGGTAAGAAAGCGGTTATGGCGGAAGTTTTGTTCTAGTGGATGCACCGATGACTATGTAACCTACAAAGTTATCCGCAACAAGTGCACCTACCTCAAAAGAGAAAAAAGGCAGAACTATGAAACTCGCTTGGTGGACGAAACCAACTCGATGCCGAAACGCTTGTTTGCGTACATAAGACGTAGATCGAAAGCTTCTCAACGAGTACCTTACTTGAGATCTATGTGAGGTTCGACTGAACATGAAGATGAACGTAAAGCAGTTCTTCTCGCCGCTCAGTACAATTCGGTTTACACAGAGGAGACGTTTCCCATTCCTCTGCTTCATGAGAGCAACGCCGAAATGCCGGATATCTCGATCTCGCCAGAGATGGTGCAGTATTTACTAGAACGACTCGATGTACACTCAGCACCTGGCCCGGACATATACACCCAATGCTTTTAAAGGTATTGTCGAGTATCATACATAAACCACTGGCGCTAATCTTCAATTTATCCCTGAGGTATGGTAGGTTACCTAAAGATTGGAAGTACGGCATTGTCAAACCAATGTATAAGGGCGGTAAACCAGTGATCCGGCTAACTACCGACCGGTTACCCTCACTTCGGTAGTTGTGAAGACTCTGGAACGACTGCTGAAGAAACAGATTGAAGATTTTCTCCTTACAACCAGTCAGTTAACATCTGTTCAACATGGTTTTACGCCAAGACGATCATGCTCATCCAATCTCATCACTGCTCGCGAGCACTGGTGTGCTGAACTTGATCTGGGTCACCCGGTAGTCACTGCCTTCATTGACTTCAGTAAGGCTTTTGACCGTGTTCCATTTCAACGTCTATTGCTCAAGCTCCGTGCTCGTGGTGTAAAGGGACCTGTTCTAACTTGGATTGAAGACTTCCTTGTTGACCGTTATACACAGGTCGAGGTTAACGGAGTCAAATCGCAGGTTACACGTCCAACTTCCGGGGTTCCGCAAGGATCTGTTCTCGGCCCGTTACTTTTCAAAGTATATGTTAATGACCTCCCCGACTCATTAAATACGAATTGTCTACTTTTCGCGGATGATCTGAAAGTTTGGGGTACAGTAAGCTCTTCTGCTGATAATACCATTTTTCAGAACGAATTGAACAAATTGCTTGATTGGACGGTAAAATGGCAGCTTCCTGTAAACCGACAGAAATGCGCTGTAATGCTTTTGGGGCCAAGCACGCCTGAAGGTGCGTACTTCCTCGGGGATCATAAACTGAAGTGGGTTGATACTGAACGTGACCTGGGTACAATTGTGACTCGGACGCTTAAATCGAAGGAGGATACGAACAGAAAAGCTGCTGCTGCAAACCGCGCATGGTGGGCTATTAGTCGGTCTTTTTCGGTGATTACTCCACAGATGTTTCGCATTCTTTATTCCACATACGTGAGACCAGTTTCGGAATATGGTTTGCCAGCCACCTATCCTCAAACTAAGGGAGAACGTGACCAGTTGGAAAAATTGCAAAGGCGGGCGACGAAACGAGTACAAGGATTGAAATCAATTCCTTATGTGGAGAGAGTTCAACGCCTCAACCTCATGTCGCTCAGTATTCGGCGTGTGCGCTACGACCTGCTGCTAACTCGTCGTATATTACTGGGAGCTTATGGTGACGAGCTGCGCGAGTTTTTCCCTCTCGTGACGGACTCAAGAACCCGTGGCCATGCTCTAAAGCTTCAAAAGCGAAGGACACTACGCCTACCACAGGGATTCACGCTCTCAACAAGAATTGTTAACTTGTGGAATGCGCTTCCGGAAGAGGTTATCTCAGCGAGCTCTGAAAACCAATTCAAGCAACTTTTGGATAAGGTGTTGCCTGTAATCACGGCGAAGCTGAACAACGCTGGACAGGATTTCTTCAACTGAGGTTCTCCTGGACTATGTTGCTGATATAAAGAGATGCGGCTTACAAGGGCTTGACCCCCTGTCGTCTATCAAGAAGAAAAAGAAGAAGAACACACAACGATTGTTTATATTCATCTTTGAGGGCAACATATCCAACGCTAAATGCGTTCACCCATCAAATCCTATAACATGAGAGAAGCCGATGACTCAGAGACAAATAACAAAATATACGTCGATCTTATTTTGTCGAAGCAAAGAACCACAACGCCAATCCTTAAACAGGTCTATCACGGTTGTCTATTTTGAGCTGAATTTTTAGTCGATTTCCCGCCCAAAGGTATATTTTAAAGCATCGACACACAAGCCTCGATTGCCCTACATTGACTGATTGCATATCGTTAAATTGCGGCTGACGTCGCGTTCGAATGCAAATGATTAGCACGCATCGCTAAAGAATTCCGCACCTCCAAAACAGTTTCGATGTATTAAGCCCGGCATTGGACACTTGATGTTCGATGATAAGTTCGCTACCCAGGGGTGAAGCTTTCGGTTTGATAGTAACTAATCTTTATAAAGTGTTGATCTCAATGCATTAACTATAAATAGAACAAAAACTCGTTTGCGTGCACATTAATATAATAAATCTCCATTTTATTCATTAATATCACATCTGCGTCCGAAAAAAATGAAATTTGTGGAAAATTTCTCATTATTTTTTGCATTTCAATCTATTATATTGGTCCGATAAATTAAATAAGCATTGAATATTTTCGATTAATTCGAATATCTAGAACTTTTCATAGAATGCAAAAATGAGAACGAGAACAGAAATATCAAGTTGATATCTCTTTGAAACATTGAATCATGAAAAAATGATAACATTAAGCAAGAATTAACTTACAATTGTCCTACACTCTAACTCAGCGTCCTGAAAGTTTAATTGTAGTTGCGTTTTGAGTTTGTGCTTTGCCACCGGGCTTAGGTCAGTCATCGAAATGAAAAAGTAGGCTAAACAGGAATGAAAATCATGAAATATCGTAAACATTTCTTTAGAGGAAATATATGTAACAAACTTCAGTCAAAATGATTCCACACTCATGCCTCTTGTTAGGAACAAATCCTGCGGCCACTTGAATCCAACACAACACAAACGATATAAACGAAATTTTAATGGTTAGTTTTCTATTCTATATTAGTTTTACGACAACAGAATCGAAAGAAAATTATCACGAGAAAATTTATTCCCTATGATATCGTTTCCATGTTCCAATCTGATCAAGCTACACAAGTTTTAATAATTCTAATAATAATAATAATATAATAATTGTAATAATTCTAAACGTGATTTGTTACCAGCCCGAACTGTCATAAACACAAGAGACAAGATGGTAATCGAAGACCAACGGATGTTGAACATTTGCACAATCAGAATCAAAAAGATTTTACCACTAAATTTCCAAAAAAATATTTATACATGCAAATGCACGTGCTGATTGGTTATCTATACAGCTGTCACTAAAGGCGAATCAAATTATTTGGTTTATCGAAACTTGCTATACATTGTATTGTTGCATAATTGTAATTAGGTGTTATACATAATATGTAACCTCAAATTCTGTGCATGATGTTGAAAGTTATTAATTTTTGTTTGTTCAGCATGTAGCAATGAAAGTTGAGTCTCATAGATTTCATTAACTGATAGACTGCAAGTGTACTGCATTTAAAATAGTTATCTTATGCCAAAGGGGCTACCGGAAGTGCACTTATGATATTTATTCTTAAACATGAAATGTTGAAATGAAAATACTTTTTATATATTCCGGATTCCAAGGTTTTCAGAGCTGGAACGATTTTGGTGATAAGCTCCCAATTCCGAGAATTCTATAAAGTAGAGCATCGCATATGGTCTAAGATAACCAAGACTTGCTACTAATCTGCACTCGTGGTTGCGTGACACGGCGAAACTGTTTCTAATACTGAGAAAAAGTGTGAATACGGCTAACTGGCGCATCTTAATCAGCTTGCTTCAGAAACGAGATTCAACTAGGGAAAGAAAAACACATATCTCAAACCTCTACTGCTGTATGGCTTCATCCAAGCATGGAAAACCCTTCAGGAGCTAACATCCAAATTTATAACAGCGTCCCGCAAGAGATGCGAGACGCGAAGTTTATCACGAAACTTGAGAATAAGGGTGATAGAGCTGACAGCAACAGTTACAGAGACATCTCTATTCTGAATGTTTTATGCAAATTGTGTGCCAAAGTCTTACGGATCCAGCTTCAAGTTATAGCTGATAGAGTTTACTGCAAATATCAGTGTGGGGTCTGAATTGGAAGATCAACAATTGCCATGATCGTTTCCCTGAGACAACTTCATAAATGTCCCGGAAAAAGCGTATGGCATTAGACACTGTATATATTGTCTTAATGAATGCATTGGACTACGTCTTTTCGATATTCTTGCTCTGGTAGACTAACTCACAAGATTGCTTAAACTCGTTATTTCTTTTTACTTTGTCATGAAGGCCCAGTCCATTTGAAAGGTTTCATTTCAGAATCCTTTGAAATTCACCGAGCGCCGAACAAGGGTGTGTTCTTGTTACCATTTCCGTTCCTATGCTTTTGGTGCATGCATAACGGACCAGAACAGATTGCATTTATCTATATAAAGCTTCAAAACCTGAACCATTCGATAGTGAAAATCAATAAACGGCATTTGATAATCCGTAAGCGACGATGCAGCCATTATTGCTCATAAACAAGAACACATCCATTCATTAATGGACTGCCTTTCGTCGTCATGCAAAGACTTTAAGCTTACAATTAACATGGGAAAAATCAAAAGTCCTTGGCCAAGTGACTGTATTGCCTCCTATCATCAATGTTGGTAACTGTCAGCATGTTCACCTTATTAAGACAGTGTCGCCTGCGTTGGCTTGGTCATATCTACAGAATAGATGTTAGAATCTATAGAATAGATGTTAGTGAGGAAGCACGCTTCGGCACGTCTGGTAGAGCTTTTGCGCGGTAAGACTTTTTGTTGGTATTGATAACTAAAGCCATGTCTGTTGTTAGAAAAGTGATCCTTTTAGTACCTGGCCCAAAGTTTTTGTAATTTGATGATCTAAGGAATCTAGGAGTGTCTTCAACAATTGACTCACGAGATTCAGTGGCATCGGCAATATATAATTATAGCTACAAATAATGTTGCCTCGATTGCAAAGATGATACTGCATCAACGTTTTCCAGAGACACCAAGGAATATTAAACTACGTAAATTAGACTGGACCAGACAAGTGAATTGACCTGTTCTTACCCTCAGGGTATATCGGGTTTGACTCGGCCGGCCAAGCAGGGACAAGAACTGAGTAGATGCGCATTGTGGATAAATTCTTCCATGTCATATTTATTTGGAAAAATCGCAATTAACAATGCACGGCCGGTATGCGTGTGCGGATATTTTATGCCAAGTTAAGCATGTAATCGAAGTATGTACTGGAGCTTTCAAGCCCTCGTGTGTACAGAACGTAATCCATTCTTTTAGCTCATGTGCTCATTTTACGAATATATATATATATATATACCTTAATTAAAAAGATACCGAATAGACCTAGGGTTAAACCGTTTTGATGTTTAAGGTAAATAGCAATCAGTTGCCTTCGCATCAGTGCCGAGAGAAATATTATCGAGATTTCTGCCCCATCCACTTTATTGACCTGCAGTCGGCATCCCTCAGAATTTCGACAGGCGCAACCTGTAGTCGTTCGCTATACGGTTTAATACCGATTCTCAATATTTCCACATTTTATTGGTCGACGCCGTGGCCCGTATCTTACTCCGCCTATGCGAAATCACGTATGAGGGATTGATATCTTCTCACATCCTGGGGCTTTCTCGGTGACTATATCAAGCGAATATATTTGTTGGGAACACTGTCAGAACGCCTGTTAAAAAAGGGCAAATGTATCACCGGAGCGGCTGGCAACATCTTACCGAGGTTAATATTAATCAGCATACAGAGACATGAAAATGAACCGTGTTTGGGCATATGTCATTTCCCAAACAATTTCTGCAGTAATTTTTTTGAAAATGAAGAAGAATAGAGGTTTATTCGTTAAAACGAATTTTCTGTTAATAAAATTAAATTTTTCACCAAAATGTTTAATGCGAATAACAAATGCAGGAGAACAGTTATTGTTAAATTTGAAAATTTTGAAATTGCTTTAAGTTTATAAAATTTTACAAACGTAGGCTGTCGGATAAGATTCGCGCGACAGCTTCATCGCATTGATTCAGTTTCCACGTTCGCACACGAAATGAAGCAGCGTTACTACCGGTTTAGAGAGCATGTGATAGTCTTGAACTCAGCAGCTGCAACCGTGACTAGGCGACTAAAACGTTAACCGACTTCAACATGAATGACTAGAAAATTAATTGTTTTGCAGATTTTCACAGAACGCAAGATTTAGCTGACTCTCGCGTATCAGTGAAAACTTGAATGATTGTGTGCTGTTCGTTGCCTTTGACCTGTTAATGTCAAGCTACTTTCGTATCACACCGAAACGTGAGTTTGCAGTCTTCTGATGGTGCAAATTTTTCGTCAAAATTTTTGCAGTATCTTGGAGGTTTTGTGAAATGTGAAATAAAAAAACGCTGTCTCAACAGTTAATTTGTTGAGCGCAGTAAGATACTTCACATGAATCGGGGAAAACATTTTAGTTAGAAATAATACATTGAAGCTGGATGGCGTGAGTATGAAATCGGTGAAAAAACTTATTTCCTAAACACTCAAATGGTTTACTTGCTGATACAATTATGTTTCGACATGCAAACAAGAAACAAGAAGCAACGCAAATCTCTAATAAATTTATAAAAATAATACAAACAATTTACCGGTCGATTGAATTATATAATCAGTCGCTATATCACTCGATTAAATTATAGATTATTCCAACCATCTAGAAAATATTAAATTTATATTGTTAGCAACCATGCATTTCATTTCAAAGTGTTATTCGAATAAAGTCTAAGCAGGATGAACTACTTGAACGTAAATCCTAATAAAAAGCTCATTTGCATGCATCTCATACACACACACACACACCACACATCCGGTTTCGTGCTGTTTGCAATCATCAGACAGGCACAGTAGGATCACGAAGTGAAAGAATGGTAAACAAACTCCGATTGTATTCCACTGTTCATCAACTATTAATTTCCAAGGGGCTGACAAATTTTCACCCTACCGGGAGAGAAACTTTTGACCAATTGAACGCATTTTAATAGTCACCCAAAATTACACGAAGAAAACAGACGAATGATTCTATATCACACCATATCACGCAATAGCAAAATGTTTGATGAATCGGATACATCTAATGTTTTTTTTATTATAAGAAGTATCATCAAGGATTCCTTCACTTCGTTGAATGAGTAAATAATAACTTATTGATGCAAAGAAAAAGATATTCTACAAAATTATTTCATCTATAAAACATTATCTGGTCGACACCGAACAAGGATCAAAACTCGAAGATTCCAATTCTGTCGATTCCGAAATTACCAGTGGGAGAAAAATCACGAGATATCAATAGTCATTTTTTTTCAATTAACAGCTTCAGCGATGCATACAGCTTATACGATTACTCACTTTTATTCAAACGTATTTAGTCCTCTAACAATCCCAAATAACTGTAGAATTACCATATCAGCCGTGATGCAAAAGATGAATGAAATCGAGATCAATTCACAGATTATAGAATGACAATTTTGCCGACAAAACCCAGGAGAGTCCTCTGGAGCGGACAGAATCAGGCCAACCGTGAAACATCCTTCGACCAACAGCTGTAATCACCATTGAGTGAATTGTGTAAACAATCTTTATCGAGAGAGTGTTGCCAACAGAGTTGAAGACTGGGTAAATTTCATATATCTACAAATGTGGTAGACATTCGGTTCCTGCAATTTACCATCCAATGGCCTAACTTCCCGTGATATCCAAATTCTAGAGGATATAGTGCCGAAAATAATAGTTCATCACATGGAATCGCTATATATACATCTGCAGGGCACCATGGGTTTTGTAATTCTCTAATCTGCTTTATAAACATTCTGACGGTGTTAAACGACTGGACTCTAGTGGTTGACGATGTCGCTAGCATCCAAGTTTGCTATCTGGATATGTCTGAAGCTTTTGAACGAATTATTCTTTGTATACAGATGCGAAATCTGAGGTGCATGGGTGTCGACGTACAGCTACTCGTATGACTTGAATGTAATCGAGCTAACTCACGATATTTTCGCCAAGAATTCGCTCCATAGCATTTGAGATCGCATGAAGAAGTGTAACAGCCCGTAGAACACACTCCCTCAAAGAGTTGATTGAAGATTAGAAATCTGTGGTGTTTCGCATTCAACAGTCGATCAGGAAACTTCAGTTTTTTCAAAGGTAAAAATAATTTTACTACAAGCAACCAATTTTTTGCGGACAAAATTTATAACTTCTGCAACATGATTTGCAATATGACCGGTACGATCCCGACGTCGGCATTCAAAAACTTCTATGCTTACTAAATTAAAGTCATTTTGAGAATTAAGACAAGATTTTGAAACATAGAAACACAGCATGAATAGTAGGATCTGAACTGAGAAAAGAGATTTCATTTAATATTATCCGAAAGAACAGTTCATTCGAATGAATAAATAAAATGTTTGCGATGTGATTACTCACAAACTTTAAGTAGTCGAACATCAGGAAGCCTAAACAGCGATGCCTGTATCAAGTGATTCAACCTTACTTTACTGGAATAGTAATCAAAATTCAAGTGTTTGCCTTGTATTTGCTTTATCTCAAGATTTCACTCAAGAATTGCAGTGTTTTTTTCACGAATTTGTTTTATAATATTTCAGAAATTCAAGTTACTGCCATTTCAGTACGAATATCATTTTGGGCAGACGATTTTGAGCTAGACCGAATCAAAGAAGGATCTTGGAGTCTGGATATGTGGCAGCCTAAAGAACAGCGTACATTGTGAGGTCATTTACAAGCGTGTTTCAAAGCTTCTAGGTATGGTGCGACGTATATTCAGAACCTTTACGCCTGGAACGTTGCTATCATTATGAAGACCTATTAATTCCCACAAAGGAACATGCATCGCATGCATGGACTCAGTGGATGAAAAAAAGATATGCTAATGCTTGACACGATATACCATCGTTCAACCAAACTCGTGCGTGGTTTTCAACACCTTACATACGAGAAATGGTTGAAAAAACTGAAGCTTCCCACTCCCCTTCAACGTAGACATTGAAGTGATGTTATCATTACATACAAAATATTGAATACTCCAGATCATCCAATCAAACATTTGTTCAAATACCGTGAGTCAGAGATGACACGTAGCCACTCAGCGGCACTACAAATTCCCCATTCCCGTACTTACTGTCGCCGATATTTCTATTCGGTACGTGTCTGTTTCCTGTGGAATGCCCTTCCCGAAGCAATTATCACCTCTCTCTGTATCAAAACATTCACTCGAACCTTCGACACTTATTTGCTACATAACGATTTGACGATGGCTGTGTATTGACTCAGGGTTAGCATATTACTTGACTCCAGTGACATCGTATAATTGTTTTTTCATAACTCTTATTGAACGAATATTTACTATGATATGGTAATTTTGAAGCTATGTGCTTTTTTGTGACCATAAATCCTTGAATCTTGAATCTTGAAGGAAGCTTGCTTTTCAGCCGAATTCATATGCATTCTATAAACTTTGTGTTAATCGTGGCAAATAATGGTAGACATATTACTTCAAAAATATTGAATTGCATTGTGAATGTAATTTTACAAAACTGATTTTCTCTTCCCAAATAGGGTACAACTTATAGAAATTATATTGTGTAACTTCAACATTACTGAATAAGTTTCGAATTGATTTCAGAAGTAAGTCACGTTTGTGCGGAATAAATAATATTTCATCAATCATGAAAAAAGTATATAGGCTAGGTTAAACAAGAAAAAAATATCTATGCGTACACAAAAGATGTACAGTACAAGCGAGGTATAATATGACATTACCGCGGCTTTAATTTGAAAAAATGCGCGATTAACTGCAAAGTTCGCTCAAATTACTTCAGTTTCTCAGACCGTCGAACAAAGACTTCGTTGATTTTCTAGCACTTGCGGGTTGACAGCGAATTCTGCTCGTTTCGATGATGTCGGCATCAGCTCAATTGGCCGTGAAGCATTGTCCTGAGCTTTCTGTGTTTCTCTCGAGGTTAACTTGTCGATGTAGTGAAACAGTTTCTGTCTTCACAAATTGATGAGCAGATTTAGCGCTAGATTAATTGAATCTAATTTCTTTCATATCCATTAGCAAAGGCTGCTATCCGGATGGCTCAAGATGATTAAATTTAAAGTAATGATGTTCCTTTTTTCAGAGTAAAAAAAGACCTATATCGGATTGGATATAGGCAAGTGTTCTATATGAGTTTACACGCTTTGCAAGATAGCTTATGCCAGTATGCTGAAGAAGAGCAGTTATTGCTATCGTCTGATTTAAGTTGATCATGCCATCAGCTGGAAACTAGCATCGATCAATCTTATACTGTGAGTAAGTAAGAACATCTCAAGATGATGTAGGTATACTTGAATAAATTTACCATTTCGCACTGAGTTTTGTTTTATTGAAGTGAACGTTTCCAACCTATTTGCATCTATCGTTTAATAATTAAAGTGAGCGGAAGATATTATAAAGTCTAGTCCACTACAATGGTTAGTAATATACAGAATGTGGTTCATTTCGCTTGCGTCGGATACGTTGACATTACCTCGTTTGAATATTATGAATCCAGTATTCCATTTTACTACTTCAGTTTTTGCATCTCTCTGTGTCAGAGGAAATCTGGTCCCTCTATGCACCAAATCTTGTGGCGTGCTTCAAACACTTTCGTTGTTCGCTTTCTAACATTCGCTACATTTTATAAATAGATTTTTAATAATTGTGATGACAATTTTTAAGGAGAGTTGAAAGCTAATCATTTATTTTTCATATAAGCAAGTTAATTCTCAATATTCTATTATTTCCCTAATTGACGTTATAATTGTTAGCTTGAATGTTCAAACTTTCGTGTGCGCATCCAGGGAATTTTGATTTTTATCACTAATGTGGGTAGTAAAGTCGTTTTCCTTGGAAATGAGGAGTTATGCTAGATGTTTCTGAGCTGACTTATTCTTGACATTCCAAATTATCTATACGGGTCCCTCTCAATCAGAAACCTCTTTAAAGTTTGTTCCATGCAGTCAAAATCGCATTTTTTATATCCAACATTGCGGATTATACTATACAGTATATGACAACATGGATGTAAAAAGACATCTAGCAACTCGAAATGATTTATCATAAGACATGTAAATGTTAACTTTTTTGCATAATCTATATTCTGTGCTGCGACTAACTAAAATTAAAATGTGCAGCTTTGAGCGCAGACACACCAGAGCATACGTAAGCTTGGCATTCCGAATAATCCATATGAGGTCTTACCCACCCACAAACTCTCCATTCTCCAAACTTGCAGTCACAACCTAACACAACCTAACCCCACATTCCGGAATGAACAGTCGCCTCAACGTTCACACAGTTCGTGTATGCGTTTGCAGAGCAGATTACGGCAGGATATTGTTTCCTCTTACATTCTCAAACAAACATAGAGATATTGTACCATAAATTATATTGTTTTTGCTCCAATTTATTGAAATTTCACAGTGATTCTTTTTTAAAAACCTACTCGTGAAGAGAATTTTACCCAAACATATCATTCTGGTCGAGATGTCATCCCTACGTGTAACAATTGGTATTACTTTCGTTCCTCATTTGAAGCGCTTGGACGCTAATATTAAAATGCGATTTGTTTAACTTTTACACTTATAACTTATTGTATTGTACATCTACTTGCTTTTTCAAATTAAATCTTGAATTCTGAATTCGCTGATTGGATTTCAACATAGGTCATACATATATTTTAGTTTTGAACATACTTCAATCGTCGTCGTGAAACTTACCGTTCTCTCATCAATAGGTTGAAAAACATCCTCTTAGGATCTTATGAATTGTTCTGCATTTCTATTAAAACAAATTCCAAAATGCGAATTGATGTCAAAATCAAGTGTTCTAAGATATATAAGTTTCCGAAAAATTTTTCTACGAAATTTGAATCAGGAATAATTTCGATACTAATTGATCCAATTTCATGAAAGTGTTCACAATCTGTGATGATCGTTTGCTTGATGAACGACTAAAAAGCTTTTCTAATATATAATATGACATACGTATAAAAACATGTCAGTTGGCAGCTGAGGTGAGACATTATCCTGTTGATCAAGTTTAATGAAGCTCTACAAAAACCTGGAAATCGCTAACTCTTATTCCGTTTCTGACGTATTCACACGTGTATATCAAATGCTACAAATAACAGAGCTGCTCGTTTGCCTCCGGTCTTATCACATGAACACAAGTTCGTTGTATGAAATGTGTGCAACCCTGGAACGAAAGCGCAACTTGTTATCAAATTAACGTTTTGCAAATAGAACGATCAAATGAATTTAAAAGATATAGTCACACATTCGACACATATCCCATTTAGACTCTCTACATCAGGGGTGCGCAAACTTTCTATCCAACAGGCCACAACCCCTTTCTTTCCACAGAGACTACGGCCGCACATATTTCGTCCTGATTCTAAAAGTCTGCAAGTGTGGTAACACTCGATTTTACATTAAATTGTATTTCCTAACAATGAAATCACATGAATCCAGCGGTGAAGCAATAACTATACATTTACTTGTTTCCATGTAAAGTGACTGTAATGATTCTTTTATTCTCTTTAATATACTTTAATTCCCATTATACTGTAGATGACTAGACTAGGATGCAGTCGAAAAAACAACACATTTATTAATGATTGATTTAACACTTATAAATGATTTATTTTATTCAAAACCTCATGCAATTTTCAGTGGGTGACATGATCTTGTGTGCTCATTGTCAACTTCTTGAAGTCGACCGGCAAGGTAGAGAGCATCAATCGCAAGCATGATTCCAAATTGCAATCCGTCAAGCGTGATCGGTATTTGCTTTTCAGATATTTCATTTTGGAAAATGCTGCCTCACATACGTAAGTACTTCCGAAGAGAACGAGGATGTTTCGAGCCAACTCACGAAGGTTGGGATATGCAACCGCTGACTTCCATACCTCCACCAGATCAGTGCATTCATTAAATTTGTTTTTTAGAAGGTCGTCATTTTTCAGTTCTAGCAATTCCATTTGAAACTCAAGTGGGGCGCTCTCAATTTCGACAGTATGAGGAGCTGAAACCAATTGCAGTTGTTTTTTAATTCCATGGAATTCTTCGAACCGATCGTCGAATTGCTTCAAAATGGAGTCGAAAACGGCAGCAAATGTTGTTGTGGGGATATTATTCTGATCAATGCCTTGCTGTTCAATAAGAGCAGATAGCTGAGAGAAATGAAAGTATTGTTTTTGCATGATGTGCCTCTGGAGTAGACGACACTTGTCCGTGAAATCTTGAACTTTGCGATACATTTGGCAGACGTTCAAGTTCTTGCCTTGCAAGTATTGGTTCAAACCATTGATATAAGAGAGAACATCAACGAGAAAAGCTAAAGTAACCAGGAAGTTGGAATCGTCCAAAGGACACTGCTTATTCTTTGTTGCATAGAACGTCGAAATTTCTCGTCGCAGATTCAACACACGACATGCTGTTTCGCCTTGCGATAGCCATCGAACTGGGGCATGGTACAAAACATCTTCAAAAGACACTTCACTGTCATAGAGTATGGTACGAAACTGCCGGTGTCGTAGGGCATTGCTTCGGATGTATATGATTATTTGCTTGACTTGGTTCATTGTTTCGCCGAAATCAGTCGCTTTAGAGCAGAGTGCTTCTTGATGAATTATACAGTGTAGGCTGGTCACATGTTTATTATTGTACTCCTCAATCACATACTCAATTAAACGCGCGACAAATCCTTGTTTTCGACCCAACATGACAGGGGCACCATCAGTACAAATACCTCTCAGGCAAGTCATGTTCAGATCTGAGTCCAAGCAGGACTTCTTTACAGCTTTAAATATGTCCTCCCCTTGTGTATTGCCATGCAATGACTCCATGGAAAAAAGTCCTCATGTATCTCAAATTCTGGCGACAGGCTTCGAATGAAAATAAGCAGCTGTGCTGAATCACATATGTCATTTGATTCATCAACAGCCAGTGAAAAAAGTAAAGTCTACATGTATTAATAAAATTGTCCAGATCAGAGTCCGCGTTTATTTATCACATCCATTCATTCAAATTTATTCAAAACTTGTGATTGCCGTTCGAAATTATTTGCAAGATTTCAAACCGTGTGCTGTTGTGAATCACGACAAATATTAAAACAAAAATGTGTTCACTGCTTAGATAATTTCCTTTTCCTTCCAGGTGGGACTTGTGAACGAGGGACAGTTGGAAGATCCGGGATTGCTTCAATAATCGTTTCTGCAAGGAAGACCAGTGAAGAGTCATTCGCAATTGTACGATTAATGCTACACATTTTAAAATAAATTGCTGAAATTACAAGCTTGCGTGTTTGCAGTAAACGAATTACCATTTATAGCATACAACTCGAACTTTATCACAATTCAAATAAAATCATATTAATAAGCAAAATCATGGTTAGATGGTTAGAAATTATGGAAAACTTATCAGCCAGATAATCATAAATGTTTATTGCTTGCGTAACTTAGGTCAGCGAATCAATCCCCGTTTTCATTCATCTCGCCAAGACTTGTTAACCGATGAACTCCTCATACCCTCGGTTGTCACAGTCAATATTGGTGTGGATGTCATACATTAAAATAACGATATTCCTTTTCGGTCTTCATTGTGTGAAGGTTAACAGTAACATTTCTCCCTCTTCTACACATCACTTTCGTTCGTTGCGGCGTAATATTGGATTATGTCTACGCTGTCTCTCTTCTCCGTTGTATAGAAGGAGGCCGTATTGAATTATGCCGAATTTGAAAGAATCAATGCCACTCCTTGAATGCGTGCGGCATCTTTCTGCTCGTAACACGAATACAACACAAACTGAACCGAAGTGAGACGCATCTGCCCCAAAAATCCATCTCGACACGCTGCCTGTGAAGTTATGATTACTCATCGATGTGGTCACATGCAATTTCATTCATGTTCCATACATGATTGGGACCTTCATATAGCGATGTTTTTGGTTCGTTCTGGTGAAGATCATGGTCATTGTTTTTACGGCTTACGGAAGACTGTGGCATTTAACGTTTGACATCAAAAACTTTCCAGCTGAAGTTTATATTCTCTGAGGTCTGTGTTGTATTTTAGTATTATTAATTTCGTTTTTGTTGCTCAAATATGTTTACAGGTTTTGGTAGATAGCCCCACGTTTAACTGCCTTCCTTCAAAGCCGGGCATGAGACCGTCATCAGCGCACTCAAAGCGATATCAACATGACGAATTGCCTGCGGTGAATAATTACTAGCTCTTATCACCACCATCGCAAACATAACAGAAATATGATTACAGCCATGTGCAACATCACACGGTTTTGCGACACAACTTCAAGTATAACTTAGCTTCGCTTTAAAGGCTCGCGTGATACAGCGGCGTAAGATGGATAACACTGTCAAGAGCGTCGTTTAAGCTGATCACATCTTGTGGTGATTCAGCACAACATTTCAGATGTATGTTAATATAGATTTGGCGTCAATGAAAACTCTGTAAAACGTTCTGTGGTCAGATGTAATTAAAAGATGACATCGTGTATGCATTGGTTTTACCGTAATTTTGATATTCTACTAAGACATCGCTTGTGAAATATTGGACGGAGTCAATATGAACTTTACGCAGGGTTTACGTTTCGTAACAATAAATCGAAATCGCGTGAATTGCTGAGTTTCAGTTTCGTTGCTTCATTTTTTTGTTTCACCTTCCTTATCACCAGATGATAGGTCGGTTGTGGAATCACTTTGCTCAAATAATATCAAAAATGCATTTTCATATACCGTTGTCGACTGAGTTTTTACAACCAACATATACAGAATGATCTGTAATTTACTTTATGGCAAATCAATGCTTTACAGTAAAGAAAATTGTAATTGGAGGTATCAAAGTGAATTTTGAATGTTTTCAGAATGACAGATAGTTTGTTTAGTATACATTGTAGGTCCGTTTGGGAATAAAAATCAAGAACTGATTCATTTGAATTTCTCCAATGAGTAAACGCACAAATGGGGGAATGTGAACTTCAAATTGTTCGTGGTTTCCGCATTTTAAATTCCTAATTGCTTAAAAGGTAAGTTTCAATTAGATCCAAAGAATTATCAAAAACATGTGCACACTGTATATACTGTTTAATCTATGTTCTTATATTGTTTATACACCTAAATTTCAACTTTTACCATCCTGTTGTTGTTGTTAAGCTTGTTGGTTTTTAGACCATTAAAAATCTCGAATTACCTTGAATGACCTTGAACGTAGGACATATCTCATCACATTTATTCCAAAAATTATCAAACTGCATAACCCTTGTTCATCAAAATATAATTTCTAATATTTGGTTCACTAAATATGATTGAAAAGGTGATTGTGTTATCCTAAACGAAATTAAATGTTTGCGTAAAATTGAAACACATCTCACTGGTTTCGCGATTGAATAGAGGATAGCGGACAGAAAAGATGCATCCATTGAGCCCATAGTGTAACTTGGTTATGATTTGAAAAAGAAACGACTGAGCATAATGCGGTCCGCGTGGTGTTATTCTTGAGAATTTGGAGTCGATGGATAGGAACATTTTCATCAGGTTTTTGTTTTTGTCAACGAAACCGAAAGGCTTGCACGCAGCTGTTTTATCCCCGAGTCTTTCCAGGATCTTAAACAATGACGGAATAAATTAGATTCGACCGAAAAATCTGAAATAACAGATGGGTTACGCGTTTGCATAATAAAAGTATTTTTATTTCATGTTTTATTTGCTGCTTCAGAAAGATTGATTAGTTTTCAAAGGTTAATTTACCTATTTCAATTAAACTACAAAATTTAATCGAATTGTTTATATACCTTCTCCCAAATATGAAAAATTACAGTATGCATGTATGCTATAAATCATAAAATAAGATTAAAAAATATATTAACGCCAATTTTATAATAGTTGCTCACCCAGTGGCATATTGTCTCTTTAGTTTGTCTCAACTCTTTGATCTTCGTGGGTCGTATGAAGAGCACAATGCCTGGAACAGAATGCATTCATGTTTAACACAGGCGAATCTTTAATGAGGACTGTAAGCTGACGTTAAATAGAGTGTATTTAAGTATTGTGGCGCTCCTATCCCCATCCTTTGCACACCACTACCGGTTTTGAGCTGTTTGCTATCGTCTGGTGGAGACAGTAAGATCAGGTTCAGTGAGCCTTGAATGTGTATTGTAGTTCGCTGAATATTTCGATCACAGTCATCGTGTTTCGCTACATCACAAAAATGCAATTGCTAAAACCATGAACAAAATTTGGTACCTTTAATCTCCTCTAAAAATGTAATCCAGAAAATTATGCATTCAAATATTATTTTTGAAAAATATTGATTCTTTAACTAATTGTATGCCTGATATATGAGGACATATTAAATTGATGTGATAGCATTCCTGACATGTTAATCGATTTATTGCATTTTTGTGTGTAGGGTTTAGCGTGCAACACTATGACAACAGCAAACTAACTAGCGGTATAGAACGATTTCATATGAAGAATGGTGTGAAATGTAGATCGAGCTAAATTTAAATTGTGAAGCATTTATTCAATCCAAGGAAACTTACGAGCTGTACCAGAAACCACGGGCATATCTTCAAAAAACACATTTTAAACACGATTCATCAAAGATATATTGGAAGAATACCAATGTAGGAACAGTAAAACACACCTCTTCGTTGTGTATGAATAGTATTACCAGTGTCAGTATTATCGAAATCTAAAAACAATTTGATTGCAAAATATACCAGGCCATTCCGTTCGTTTGTGTTTCAATTATCAAGATCATTATATTGTAGTGCTCACAAATTATTCCTCTTTAACACCTGCTTTTTGTTTGTTTGCCGTCATCGGGTTGATACACCAAGATCAGTTTCAGTGAGCAGTGAAACATCGGTGAGGTTTTCAACAAAGTTATACTTGGGTAAACATTTGAACGAAGTTTCCAACGACGAAACATGAGTTTCGTTTTCTAGTTGACTTCAGAAAGTTAAGATAAAATGTGAAGAATTGAATAAACGAACAGATATTTCAAATATAGCGCTTTAATTCAATTGTTGAATAGCGCTTGTACGATCGTCCTTTTCAATCACAGACAGTTGATGAGCCATTTCCTACAGAGGAATGAGAAATGCGTTGGGTCTGAAAATCTCTGCACCACGCGAATTAAATTTGCACGGAAGATCTCATCTGGACGACCGCGGTAAATATCAATGTGTCTGGGTGACAAGTAACCATAAACCCGGACAACATTTTCAAATATTATATAAAAAGTCCCACTGTGTTGTAGATCTGCGTAAGAGGAATTTAAGGAGCTTTACACCAGAAACTACCCGGGTTAAATGAAACATAGGTATGTCCTGTTATTCAATATATACTCTAAGCCTGGGCACAATATATGAGGAAAGATATTGAACCACTTGACACGGATTTATCATTCTGTAATAAGTTGGTCTTCTGTTAAAAAAATCGCCATCCCAAGTGCCAATACAAAATAAAACGACATGAGTTTACCCAATGACAAATACGAAGTCACCTTAAGCTGTCCTTTGAAATTTTGCACACCGAAAGCATGCCCCAAACAATTACTGAAGCCCACTCGAAAACGCAACGATTAAAAGTCAATAATCATTCAACATTCGCGATTAGATTCTCGTCGAATTTCTTTCTCGCTCAGACTTTTTTTCACGTGCTCAAAGAATAATGACACTAAGAATCAGTCGAGGTTTTAGTTTGCAAGCTCGATGAATTCATGATAAACACTGCGCTACTTTATTGTCCCGATATATTCTTGGAAGATTATGTATATATTCACTATCTATACTTCGTCAGAAGTTTGTTTTTTGTCAGCATATTGCCTTTTTCCAAAATGTCTGATTTCTAAGTTCTCAGTTCTTAGTTCTGATGTGACAACAACGATGTGAATGGAATTTAATATGCATGTTGCTAAATCGACTAACATTGATGCCAATTATTCCCGCATGCACCCCTTTTACGAGACTATCAAATTCACGTCGTAGGTCGAAGTGAATAAGTGTTATAATGGAAATAATTTCATCACAATCTGTGGTACCTTTAAGTGACGATGATCCCAACTTGAAAACTCGATTGCATAGATTGCTCTCGGGAAGCAAGTTTTCTTGGATAAAATGTAGCAGCAGATCAGTATTTGCGGATGGCTTCTCTTTCAAATACAATGCAGCATTGAGGACCCATTCCCAATGCCAAGGGATAATCCGATGCACGTGATCAGCACAAATTGTTTCATTTGGTACAATAATGCTAGAAGCAGCACCTTTTACCTGGGAAAAATGTTGATGTATGTTTCGTGAATCATATTTATCCAATTTTCAAATGATTTCATCCGATTTAAATTGCGATAGTTTTATTCATATAACATTATTCATAATAGTTCAATCCAAATATATACTCCCGTCGCTAATAACAGATTATCATGTTGTAAAAACATGATTCACGAATTACATACATCATTTGTGAGAGATTTGAGATTTTTTCAACAATATATAAATCCAGAATCTCTATTATTAATAGAAAATGGACAGACCAAAACCGAGCAACCGTGATATATAATTGTTTAACATGAGTGGTGATAGCTAGCGTAGTATCAAATATTGAGGCATAGGTTCTGTGCCCAAGTTATTCTCATAATGCACCACACGTATCATTGAGACGAAGATAATGAACAGCCGAAACGCCTGTGAAGCACCCTCAAGTATGTTTTGTATTTAACAACATTGAAATACACCTGCCCACTGCTTCCAAAACTTGGTTCTCTATCACTTGTCACCTAGAAATCATCTGAAGGTTTATATTCTAACCAAGTTGTTTCTTATTTAAACAAATGCTTCTGGATTCAGCTTGTCTGACTAATAATTTAACTCAAGAAATCTGAGTTCAAATTTGTCCTTTTAAAATGTTTAATCAAACTACTTGCAGCTGGCGGAATTGGAAAAATCTTGTCTAACAACATGATAACTGCATTTTAACTGCATTTTAATATAAAATAACGTTTGAAATCAACACATTTTACCTCGAATCGGTTATTAGAAAGCAAACGTACATTTTCGCAAAAGCTCTTTTTATCGGTAACGACGGTATATCCTCGTATGTCTGAAAGTATGTTCAACAACATATATATATATATTCTTAAATCCTTAAAGAGATCAGTATAATCAGCTTGCGCTTTCCATTTGGAATGATGACGTTATAATGCGAAATACTGATGATCATTACGACTAGCTTTATTGCTGCAGTTCTTCCATCTAAACATGAACAGACTCAGTGGTTTTGAGTTTCGGAGGCTCATATACAAACAATATGCTTTGTTGTATGAGTTATTTGGATTACTTCAGAGAATAGATATATTGTTTATTCACGCTCGATGGTAGAATATCAAAAAGACGGTATTGTATTCAATGACGTATTTTTACTTACATACTACATTCTCTGCAGCTGAAACAGAAAATTTGATTTCAAAATAACCTCGAAAAACGTATTTGCATTCATAGATTGACTCTCACCGTTATCTAGCTTGATATTTGCTCCATAAACGTTACTGATTCTTTGCACAGTAGAATCATTCAGCTCACGGATGAATTTAAAAGCCCGTAGCCAAAGAGGTTCTAGCTTCGTTATTAGTAGATTCATATGTGTCTTCATTTTGTAGCATACGTTTATCGAATTCGGTGGACTGATTATACTGATGTACCCAGTTTCTTTTGCGTAACGACGTAATTCCTTCAGTGAATAAATACGAAAATTGTTTTAGCATTAATAACATAATATATGATGAATCTCTAAAAATATGTTCAAGATGATGCATTCACATTTGAAATGTGTCGTAAATGGTTGTCAACTTAACTTGTAACTTTAGTCAGATTTGATTGCGGCATGTTTATCTGAATGAAATATTATAAATTAATTGTTTGGGTGGACATATAATCAGTCATCTAATCGTTGTTTGACTCACTAATAAACGCTTCCTAGTACATTTTGTGTAATGCTTTCAACTTTTCAAGACATTCTGAACACTATGTGGATAATCTGTATGATATGACCAACTTAATGTTTGAAGTTTTGACGATAACGCTTTCGATAAAATAGCCATTATGTTGATCTTCATAAGTACAGTTGATTGTTCACCGCAAACATATTGCGCAGCTGGTAGCGCAGTTTATGTTATTTATACGTGTAATTGTATTATGTTCGGAAATCATATTCTCAATTTGCACTGATTGCAAATCTATTGAACCATGATTTACAGTCCCCTATTAATGTTGTGAAATATTTCAAAAATGAATTATCCAAATACATTCCGAGAAAACCAATGACCTAACCGAAATATGTTAATTAATTTTAATATGGCAAACAACATGAATATTAATTCACCATATCTTCATCATTTGTAAGGCCATGACCTCCGACAACAAACGAAATTTCTGTAATACATAAATGGTGTTGAAATTATTCTGTTCGAATCATGCGATACGAAAATTCGAAGACGTCAAATAGCGAAAAAATGCATTCTTGGTATATCTAAAATTACAGCAAATTATAACTTTCTTTGTTCCATGGTAATAACAAAAAAACATTTTTGTGTATTTAACAACAAATTTTACATGAAATATTGCTCACGAAACTTTTTAATACAGAGTTACATTGAAGCAAGTGAAATGGAACACAGTTTGTAGCAAGAAGTATCCAACAATGATGATTGCAAACAGCACCAAACAGTTGTGAGGTGTGTTATGGAAACGCGTTTGAATGAGCAACATGTATCAACATTTGATGTTTCTAATAATCTAATTTTGTTCGTCAATACGAATACATATTTAGTCGATGGACCATCCGTTTAAATACTAAATGACCTGCTAATTAGATTTCCAGTGCTGGACGCTTAGAGTTAATGTATTCTTTTGTTTACATCTCTCGCGCAAATCTGTATTACTGAGTACACGTTGACTAACCTTCGGTGTTTTGGAGTTTTTAGTATTCATAAGATCAAAAAAGGTAAACGAGTAGAAAGAGGTAGTGTTATGTCGAGGATCGATTTTCACAAAAAGTAACATGCGATTATGTTTCGTTAGTGCTATTCAAATTAATCTGAACTAGCTGAATTTATATTAATCGGTGTAAATGAGTGGTTTGATGTTAGATTTATATTTTATTTAAAATTCATCGAACAATATTGTGAGCAACTTACCGATGTTGTTGATGTTGTCTGATACTTTAATGTAAAATCAAGTTTGTTTATTGCTATATGTTCGTATATGCTGCAATGGAATGCAAACAAACCAAAAAAAAAAATCGGAACTAAAATTCGCTAAGTAAAAAATAATAAATTTTAAAATTCAATATAGAAGCGTAATACGTTGGATTTTCTATTGCAATTCACGGTCCGAGACGATTGTATGATGTTCTAAATGTTGTGAGAAAATTCGCAACTTTGCTTGCATTTTACATAATATTCAGTAAGATGACACATCAGGATGTATATTTTATCAATCGGGTACCTAGAAAAAGCTCGAGTTGTCTGTGCCCATCAACGATTATAATTCATGGACTGGGATAGTCGATAAATCTCCTTTTAAAAATGAATAAATGTTTATCAGCAAAAATAGGTCAATTTGATGAACTACACTTCTAGAAATTAGCCTACTATTGCAAGTGTCGTTTGGATTAAAGCATCAAACATTAAAATTATCTTAACGTAGTTTTTGTCGTAACACTATGTACAATTAACGCAAACACGATGTGATAAAATTTTACTTTTTCAAAGTTGTGCTAATATTGACTCACTCATTGCTATATTTGTTCAAAAATGCAGAAAACAAGTTCAACTAGACGTATGATTAAATGTACGAGTAATATTGTTCTGCGTAGAAAACCAAAAACTAATATCATGTCATGTGTTAATGACTGTATAGCATGTAAACAAAATATGTGCACCTTATTTCGTTAGTCCTAGTCATACGAGTTACAATTTATCGCTGCGAAATGTAATAAGCAGCAGCTTGGAAAATCTGTTCAACACGTGCATTAGCTCGGCACGCAAAATCTAGTGCGAAGATCACCAAAAAAACATTCCGTATGTGGATATCATTGCCGGATAGTGTACAATAAATCATGCGTTATCTTGAATATTCTAAAAAAGATATTTAGGATTTTCGCGCCCGAAACCTTACCAAGGTTACTTATGAGTTAATATTGAATATTTAATCCAAGCCTGGTCTGAGAAAGTGCATCGAACTAATAGTGAGGATTGATCACCGTGCGACAAAGTGTGTCTCATGTTACGAAATTTGCCTTCCAAAAAGCGAACATTAAAACTATATTTACACTAATTTACCTAACGATGGGAATGGAGTGACATCTTGTTTGCATTCAAAATCTTGCATTCTGAAAAGCATTATCCTAAACAGTTGCTTAAGCACAATGACCTAACTCGATATCGAAAATATTCTCGATAGGTTATTCGTCGTCATTCTTTCTCACAAATAATTTGTTTCACTTGAAACGAATCACATGCTTGTAATCTGTTGCGGTTTTTAATTCCATATTCGATGAATATAAGACGAACAATGTGGTATGTGACTGTCCCTATTGATGTTTGATGGATTTTATCTACTTGCTACACATACCTCGTAATCCTATGGTTATTGATAAGCTCACTACTTTTTCTACCATGAAAACCTTTGAGTTCAGAGTTCAGAGTTATTAAGAAAGTCACATTTTTGACATTAGTTCAGCCAACCCGTTACACATTTTTGCTATCCTAATTGCGTTTGTCGTTTAACAATTAACAACAAAGTTCTCAGTTACGGAAAAGCATGCAAATGAATATCTTGTTTCTCAGTTACTATTTTGTAAAATAATATTATGTTGTTTTTGTTAAATGTTTCATACATTTTCATTCAATTAGATTTAACATTTCGATATTCCAGAATAAATACATTTCCTGCTTTATCCTCACAGTAAATTTGCATTCATCATTACATTATGGTTTTGCATGTATTGTTGTAAATTAAGTCGCATTTCCGTTCAGATGAAGTTCACACGCTAAACAAGATCTTCGTGTCGGCTAATGAATAAATATGAAAAAAATAACTGAAATGTTTATCCAAGAATTGCATTAAGACATTGGGTCATTATCACTGCAATCCTAACTCTATTAAGAATTAGACAAATTTATTAAGGCCTGATAATTTGTCCATTCTCGAGAATCCAAAATTAAAGGTGAAAACTGAAATAGCACAGAAATTCAATACAGCTAACAATTTTGAACCTTGTCATGTAAGGCAATAGCCGACCGCGTTGCATGTTTACGTAACTCCCCTGCAATGTTTTGGAGCTCTATATACGTCTTTGTTAAAGAACTGCATTGAGCAATGCAAGCAATTTGTTCATCTTCTTCTTCTACTTCATAATCCACGAGCACACACTTGGGTCCGGTAATTGCTGCCTTGAATTTGAAGAAGAATTAATCCGAATCAGAAAATGGATATAAACTCACAATTCAGAGAGTAAAATAGCAGCTCCCTAAACACAGAAATCCGAAAACAATCGGCTCGGTATGTCATCTATTATTGTCATCTTGTTTATAGTTTTGGAAATACGCTGTCACACGGATTGAATGTTCTAATCGCATGACAAACTCAAATACCTTGACATCATGTTCAAAGTTTCTGGTATTTAAAATTCTGATACAGACAAGAATCGTAAAAATGTGGGCATACAGATTGTAGCTGGTAGGGTGAAGTAACCAGAAATGGCAGTTAGCGAACATCTGGCCAATTATCGCATCATTCGGGATATCAGTCTATCATTAACGACGTTATAAATGCGTCGCAACAACGCACAAACATTATTTACATTCATCCCTGAGGGCAACGTATCCAACGCTAAATGCGTTCACCTATCAAATCCTCTAACATGAGAGAAGCCGATGACTCAGAGACAAATAACAAAATATACGTCGATCTTATTTTGTCAAAGCAAAGAACCACAATGCTGATACTTAAACATGCCTCTCTCGGTTGTCAATTTAGAGCTGAATGTTTAGTCGATTTCCCGCACAGCGGTATATTTTTAAGCATCGACACACAAGCCTCGATTGCCCTACATTGACGAATTGCATATTGGTAAATTGCGGCTGACGTTGCGTTCGAATGCAAATGAATTCCGCACCTCAAAAACAGTTTCGATGGATTAAGCATTGCATTGGACACTTGATGTTCGATGTTAAGTTGCTACATCGAGGTGAAGCTTTCTGTTAGATAAAAACTACTCTATATGAAGTGTTGATCTCAATGCTGTAAATAAAAATAAACCAAAAACACATGTTGCATGCACATTAATATAATAAATCTTCGTTTTATTTATTGATATCACATCCGTGTCCGTAAATATATACAATTAGTGGAAAATGTCTCATTATTTTCTGCATTTCAATCTATTATATTGGTGCGATAAATTGAATTAGCATTGAATATTTTCGATTAATTCGAATATCTAGAACTTTTCATAGAATGGATAAATGAGAACGATAACAGAAATATCATGTTGATATCTCTTCAAAACATTGAATCTTCAAAAAATGATTACATTAAGCAAGAACCAGAATGCGAATTTACTTACATCCGTCCTACATTCTGATGTGGCATCCTGAAAGTTTAAATGTAGTTGCGATTTGAGTTTTTCCTTCGCATCCGAGGTTAGGTCAGTCATCATAATGACATGGTAGTCTTAAAAGGAATAAAAATCATGAAATATCGTAAACATTTCTTTAGAGGACGAGTATATAACAAACTTCAGTCAAAATGATTCTACACTCATGCTGTTGTTAGGACCGAATCATGCGGCTACTTGAATCCATCACAACACAAACGATATTAACAAAATTATAAGAGTTCGATTTATATTCTATATTAGTTTTACTACTACAGAATCGAAAGAGAATTATCACGAAAAAATTCAATCCCTATGATATCGTTTCCATGTTCCAAATCTGATCAAGCAACACAAGTTTTAATAATTCTAAACGTGATTTGTTACCTGCAAGAACTGTCATAAACACAAGAGACAAGATGGTAAACGAAGACCAGCGGATGTTCAGCATTTTCACAATTAGAATCAAAAAGCCTTTCTTAATAAATTTCGAAAACATATTTATTCATGCATATGCACTTGCTGATTGGTTATCTAAATTGCTGTCGCTATCAGCGAATCAATTTATTTGGTTTTTTTGCTACACAATGTATTGTTCCATAATTGTAATGAAGCGTTATGCATCATATTGTAAACTCAGATTCTGTGCATGATGTTGAAAGTTGATAACATCTGTTTGTTGAACATGTAACAATGAATGTTGAGTCTCAAAGATTTCACTAAATGATAGACTACGCATGAACAGCGTTTGTACTTTTAAGTTTTGGTATTGTACAGATTTTTAATCATCAATCTTGAATCTTGAATTCCTTGATTGGATTTCAACTTTGCTCAACACCTCAATTTTACGTTTTGCTCACATCCCTCGCACTTACACAACACCACCGATTTCATGGCTATTTTCGGTCATCAGATAAAGACAGAGAGATTAGTTTCGGTGAGCCTTGAAAAATTAGATAAGTGGTAAGCAATGTTATACTTGAATGCCACTGTTACACACGGCTGGTAGACCAAACCACATTGTTCAAACACAGAAACACAAAGTGATTCTTTGCTAAGCGCTCGAGGCGCTCACGGATGACCAAAGTAATGTGTTGATCACATCCCTACTTACACACCACTACCGGTTACCGACTGGTTGCCGTCATCAGGTGGAGACATTAAGATTTGTTTCAATGAGCGTTGTAACAGATGATAAGTGGTAAACAAATTTATACATGAATGACACTGTTGCATAGGGTTCAAACAACGAACCACGATGTTCAAACACAGAATTACATAGTGACTCAAGTTCAAGCACACAAGGCGCTTATGGATGACCAAAGTAATGTACTGCTCACATTCCCAGAAATTATAATCCACTACCGGTTTCTGGCTGTTTGCTGTCATCAGGTGGAGACAGCAACATTAGTTTCAATCAGCTTTGAAACAGTGGATATGTGGTAAATAAAGTTATATTACTACCATTGGTGGATAGGGTTCGTACAACGATACCATGTTCCTACACAGAATCAAAATGTTCCCAACTGATGACGGCAAACAGCCAGAAACCAGTGGTGGTGTGTAAGTTCATCGATGTATGCAACACATTAATTTGTTCATTTATAAACGCCTCAAATGCTTAGTGACGAATCACTTTGTGATTCTGCGTTTGAACATCATGGTTCGTCGTACGAATTAAAGGCAATAGTGGCATTCAAGTATAACACCTTTTAAAGGCTCACTCAAATTGGAATATACTTAGACCATGACGGACTGGCGATTCCCGCTAGAAGCACGTTTACCCCATGTGAGGCGGCACGGGCAGCACGTTAACCACATATGCGACCTGACTCGGCTAAGTCATTATCAGTTTATTGTTCACCCTACTCTGGTCACCACTTACAATCAACCTATGCAGATCAAGTGACTTGGCAGACTGGTTGCTGAGATAAAATTTTCCAGCCTGGAATGACCTGACAACTCTTGACCGGTTCAAAAGTCAATTCCTGATCAGACGTTTCATGACTACTAAAATATACGGCTAACAAACCTAAAGCCATTATTGCTTCATAATTATTAATTATCCTGAGTAGTATGAATATTACATGGCTGGGATAATTTTTAATATTTACAAAAATGTATTTTAGTAGTTTTTGTAATAAAGTACTCATCCGTATCTATCAGGAAGTGAATTGTATGAACCAGAATATTCACAACTAAAATGTTTTTCGCACACAATTATGAATGTTCTCAATCGATATTTTGTTTCTATGGCGAACATTATATACATCAGATTTCTTGAAATATAATAGTCAATCAATCATAAATTCATCAAATATTCTGTAAAAATTGAACGATTTTGTCGTCTTCAACGAAATCTAAATGGCTCTAATCCAAAGATCTCACATCAGTGCCTTGTCTGAATTCGAAGTGACTGGTTGTTTAGATATCATGTTGAAGCCTACAACGACCTGACACCACTTGGACAGTTCAAATGTCAATTCTTCATCAGAAGTCTCATCTTACCAGAATTGTTGACTTTCCAAAATTGTGAAAAGTAAATTCTCAGTAATACAAGTTAAATGACAACTAAATTATACGAAACCAAGAACACCTCCAGTTGTTAATGGACTGCCTATCATCGTCATGCAAAGATTTCGGTTAACAGTCAGCATGAAAAATACCAAAGTCTTTGGTCTAGGGATTGTATCGCCTCCAATAATCAATGGAGGAAACTGTCAGCTTCAACCTGTACATCAGTTTTAATAACTTGGTTCAACCATTAACCATAACCTCTCTCTAAACACGGAGATCGATAAGCAGATGCGCTTCTGTCCTGATTAAACTGTCGTGTTTGGTGTACAAAAACGTTGACTGTAAAGAAAAAAATGATGGTGTGCAATGCGTGTGTAATCAATGCCTTATTGTTCGTCAGTGGAACCTGAACCACCTATGCAACGGAAGCTGAATCCATTCCATCTACGAAGCATCCGTCGTATCTCCAACATATCTTGGTTGGACAAAGTGAATAATTCTGAAGTGCTTTCAAATGCTGGTCTGAAGCGCATTTTTACCTAACTACGAAAGCGCCGCCTGAGTTGGCTTGGAGAAGTCTACAGAATGGAAACTGGTCGTATTCCGAAAAATCAACTGTATGGTATGTTGCACTTAGTAAGTCGACCATTGCTAAGAATACGGGGGGCGAATACGTTTGCAAAAGCGATATGAAACATCTTGACATTTACTTCGCCTAGCTTGAATCTTGATAACTCATTCACCATCTTGTATAGAAGCTTAGAACTCATTCCCATTCTCTTAACCCTTTAGCGACCAAAAGGACCATACGGTGCTCTTTTGGATAACTGTTCTAATAATTAAACGGTGAACAATATTCGGTTGCTGCGAGGTTTGAACGAGTCCAGACATGTCGGAGCATCGTTCTTAGACTGTCTGGCTCTCAGTGTGCATCATTCCATCAGTATGCAGAAGGTCTTTGCGAGCTATAGACGTACTGTTCTGTTCTCCTTAAAAGTTCATTTTTGTAACTTAAATGGCACATACACCAGGTAAGATTTGACTCTAAATAATTCATTGGTGAAAGATGAGTATTTGAGTTGAAACTTAAAATCTTTAGAATGACGTTTTTGTTTTTATCAAGATATTTACATTATATTTTGTAAAGAGGACCATACGGTCCTCTTGGTCTTGGGAAAGGCACAAATAAAAGAGGACTGCATTGGTCTTGATGATTCGTTTTCCGAATATTACTATTTATTATCACCAAATTAATTGTCTAACCAGATATTTAGGCAGATATAAATATTTCCAATGATATTCATTATTTCAAAACAACATAACAATGGAATTATTTGTATTTCAAACACATTATTTAGAGTCTTTGATTGTTGCATAGCCAAGTAGTATGACATGTTCGTTTGAATATAAATTTGGTTCTAGTTGTAAATTTGATTTTTATATTGTACAATCATGTTTTATTTTAAAAAATAATACACAAAGAAAGGAAATATTTATCACTAATTTGCATGAAATTTTCCCTCAAGTCCAATAGGACCGTATGGTCTTCTTTTGTTTAAGCTGTCTCAGGTCCAAGTGGACCGTACGGTCCTCTGATAAATTTTCCTTCAGAATTAAACTTTTAAGTATTTATATGTATAATTATGCCCTATAGTTATAATTTCAGTGTAAAAAATTTACAAAAATATTTTTTCTTAATCAGCAAATAGTTGGTCGCTAAAGGGTTAAGCAAGTTCCATTGGAACTGCATATGAACTTCTTTAACAAGTGTCGTGATGTTTCCAAGTTTCTTCCGCAGCAAAATTCTTATGAGTTACCATAAACTCTCTATTCATAGCAAAGAATGTCTTAGTTCTGCGCCGGATATCAAACTGGCAGATGTGGTTCCATTAGTGTTGTATAGAACTCAACTTATTGTGAGGACTTTCGTGAGTAACACTCACAGTTGTTGTTATTTTTATTGCTTTGGTTCATTCCTAAACGTTAGCGGAATAGCGCCTGTGAGTTTATCGTGATGGATAACAAATTCAGACAATTATATGAAACTATCTACCCGTAATTCCAAACCAGTTGATCGGTCTATGCTAATTTTCCAACAACCACTTCGTTGAAATACAAATTCACAGTGTAATTTTGGGTTGCGTGAGTTTAAGTCAATCCAGTCAAACTAGAAATCCAGGATCCATGAATGAGTTTGTGATTTTATATTACCGCTGTTAAATAGACTATGCATTGTTCCAATTTCACCTACGTGTATTGTGCAGCGTAACGAAATCTCGCTTTGAGAGAAATACGGTAATGAAAATTACATGTTTATTGTTTTACTCGACGTTGGTGCGGAGTAAACTGCAGACACTCTCAGACTACGTGTGAAACATTTAGCCGTTTTGCTGAGCGTGCACCTTCTTGTGATGAATCATAATATTGGCCGTTCTCGTGTGAACGTTATGGTTTAGGTCAGTGCATAAAGACACAAATCACACTAATCCATCGAACTATCGATTCTTACGAAGAGGTACATCCGAATTGATTCTGAAATTAGAGAAACAAGTGTCTACATGTACTGACCTAAACCATAACGTTCACACCAGAACGGCTAATGTTATGATTCACCGAACGATGGTGCACGCTCAGCAAAACGGCTGAATGTTTCACACGTAGTCTGAAAGTAAACTGCAGATTATTTGCAGTGCACCTTCGTTTGATGAATCATAATATTAGCCGTTCTGGTGTGAACGTTATGGTTAAGCTCAGTGCATAAAGACACAATTCACACCAATCCATCGAACTATCGATTGTTACGGAGAGGTAAATCCGAATTGATTCTGAAATTAGAGAAACAAATGTCTTCATGTACTGACCTAAACCATAATGTTCACAGCAGAACGGCTAATATTATGATTCACCAAACGATGGTGCACGCTCAGCAAAACGGCGAAATGTTTCACACGTAGTCTGAAAGTAAACTGCAGCTTGTTTGCACCAACATCAAGTAAAATACTAAACCTGTAATTTTTATTTTCGTATTTCTCTTCGTGTGAGATTTCGTTATTGCTGAAAATTCGTGAACACGAATAAAGTCATTCTTCTTCTTCTTCTTCTAAAACCGCACAATGCACTTAGGTAAAATTGGAACAAAGTATAGTCTATTTAACAACGGTAATACACAATTCTAGTTTGATTAGATTGACTTAAAAATCACGCAACCCAAAATTATACTGTGAATTTGTATTTCAACAAAGTGGCTGTTGGATAATTAGCATATACCGATCAATTGGTTTGGAATTTCAGGTAGATAGTTTTCATATAATTAGCTGAATTTTTTATTCATCAAACTCACAGGCGCCATTCCGCTAACGTTTAGGAATAAAAGGAAGAAATGAAATGACAACAACTGTGAGTGTTGCTCACTAAAGTACTCACAATAAGTCAACCGCATAGGTCCTTTCGTTTAATTGAAATTCTTTTTATATACCATTATATTTATATCTATATATAAAGTGCGGTTCGAAACTCTCTGTTTCTAAAATTCAACTCAACTAAAATTAACAGGAAACATGAACAATTTTCGATCACTTATATTAATTATCAATCACTGAATATTGTACCTCATGTATTAATTCTTTTATTAATGTTCATATATGTTATTGGATGGATTTTGTTTAGTACCGCTTTTATGTTATTATTATGAAAAGAAATTTCTATTCAATTAGTTAGAGCAGATATTGGGTAACGTTTCACCTCTAAGACATGAGCTCCGTGAGACAAAAAGAGATAGTCAGGACATGAAGATGACTAAGTAACAGTCAACACGCAGACGTTTTTGCTAAATTACTGCATAAAATCCTATAGTAAGACTAGGTGTATAAAGTCACATCGGGATGACCAGGATCATTGGCCGATTTGTTTAATACGTATGAACATCAATTTAATACAAGTAAACATGGTAAAAATCTGTTGGAACTGGTACACGTGCGTAAAGGTACATAACCGAACGATCGCTGAACGATACAAAATTGTAATTAGTTATTACGTATGAGACGAATATGAACTATTTACATTTGTTTTAGAGCCAGATTGTGGATATTTCTGCCATATCATCACAATTATACGCACCTTCACATGTGAGCGTTTGCTATACGATATAGTGCTGAGTCTTAGCTCTCACACATTGTTTAGGTCCACGCCATGGCCTGTATCTGAAAGAGTACCCTACAAGACTCATGAATGGAAGATCGCTATTCTGAGGCATCTCAGGGATGTCTAGCAAGGGGATTGTTTTTCACTCTCTTCTGTTGTTAAATTCTCTGCTAGTCTGTCATATGTAAACACCAGAGCAAACATTACGTTGAATACAGCAAAAACAGCCAGAAACCGGTAGTGGTGTGTAGGGGATGAGGATGTGAGCAACACATTACTTTGATCATCCATAAGCGCCTTGAGTGCTTTGACCAATATTCACTTTGTGGTTCTGTGTCTGAACATCGTGGTTCGTTGTACGAACCCTATATAACAGTGGCAGTTAAGCATAAGTTATTTTACGTTGAGAACCTCAGATTATTATCGTCAAAGTGGATTAAAGTGTATTATCATAAGTTGCACATTGTTTGAACGAATATGTCTTCCATTTATAATATGTTATACCATTATACTGATTGCTATTCGTGCGCACATAATAATTATAATAATTAATATAATAATAATAATAATAATCATAATAATAATAATATAATAATAATATTAACAATACAATATTAATGATACAAGGTATACAAACAGCATCATGTTAATTTTCTCTACATTTGCTTAGTGGTATGTCACCCACATTAATTGGCTTGTCACAAAACGTTCGTCCTCATGGTGGACTAAGAGGAATAAGGTAGCTTCACGATGAACCAGTGTTGGATTTTGTTCATCCCTGCATCAATGTTCTGTCATAAAGAAAATGAACGAAGCTATGACCGAAAGACCTGACTTTCGCGTACGTAAATGAATCGTGAGACAACGTCTGTGTCTATATGTTTACCACAACCGTCATTTTTATCATTCTGTCTTCATTCTGCGCCTCTGATTTTACACCCCTCTGGCTATTTTCAATGCACTTGTCTTTTGCAGATTGACAAAAATAGCATAGACGTCGAAGCTAAACATTATTCAGTCATCCTCGTTTGTAACTAAATTCAAGCGTGTTAAGCATTCATATGCAGTATTGATGAACGTGGTCGTGTTTTCAACCGAGTGTTACAACAAATAGACCCAATGTTTCGCTAATTCGTGCGGTGTTGATTTCTCCTTATCAACGATAGTCCAAACGGCAAAAATCTTTGTATCGTTTACAGGCAGAACGTCGAATATAGGATTGATCGTTGTCTTCCGATAAGAGGTTTAGCACATATCCTTATGAATAACTTCCAAGTTGTAGTTTCGTGGTAAAGTCGGAGCGTTAATGGGTTTAAGGTAAGGGATATTGTTATAAATTTTATTCATCTTGTGATCAGGGTTTATTTTGACTTAGTGAAAAAACTCTCACCGATTGCAAACAAATGTCTTCATCTCATGACAAAGAAATAGTAACTACTGATGCGGTCACAATAAGTCAGGCATTCTTTTTATTTTTCAGCAGCTCGTTCTATAAAAACCCTTACCATTTATCAGCAAACAACAGCACTCCGTTAATTACTAATGACTGCTTTAATTTTTCTGTACAAGGAGTAAAAGTCCTTCATCGTCGAAGTAAAATCTCTTATAAGCCTGATGATGTAGGTTTTATATCAGCCATCTTACACAAGGATAATGAACACTTTCCTTTAATTTTCTTAAATCTTTTCAATATTTCTCTCATATCTGAAATTTTTCAAACTAATTGGAAACACTCTGTTATTATCCCACGTTTAAAATCTGGTAATTCGAAACTCGTTACGAATGATCACTCGAATAAGCATACTCCTATTCTGTCTAAGTTATTTGAAAGGTTAGTTAAAAATTCTTTGTTGGGTTACCTTGGTCCAGATGCTTTCTCTCCAGTCCAACATGGATTCCCTAGACAAAAGTCTTGTGTAACCTGCTAGTTAGAATACTTAGATCTCATAACCGCTTTCCTTGGCTGACATTACGGACACAACCTCCAATTAATTGAAAAAACATTTTGCGATGTGAGTACTCACAAACTGAAAGTAGTGATCGGAAAACGGTGTTCAATCAACGAATCACTATGACGCACAAAGTTTATTACAGAGGAATCGTCATAAATGCAATTGTATTGAGATGGGAATCAACGTCAATCTTGTGAGACAACTAAAAACTATGCAGATGATATTTAGTTGAAACGATTGTTGTGATGTTGTTTATGATGATCATTGAAATTGGCATCCTGGTCATCCCGATGTGACTTTATACACCTAGTCTTACTATAGGATTTTATGCAGTAATGTAGCAAAAGAGTCTGCGTGTTGACTGTTACTTAGTCATCTTCATGTCCTGACTATCTCCTTTTGTCTCACGGAGCTCATGTCTTAGAGGTGAAACGTTACCCAATATCTGCTCTAAATTATTGAACAGAAATTTCTTTTCATAATAATAGCATAAAAGCGGTACTAAACAAAATCCATCCAATAACATTCATGAACATTAATAAAAGAATTAATACATGAGGTACAATATTCAGTGATTGATAATTAATATCAGTGATCGAAAATTGTTTATGTTTCCTGTTGATTTTAGTTGAGTTGAGTTTAGGAAACAGAACGTTTTGAAATGCACCTTTTATATAGAGAGAAATAATGAAGCATATAGAAAGAATTTCAATTAAGCGAATGAAACAATGCGGTTGACTTATTGTGAGTAATTTAGTGAGCAACACTCACAGTTGTTGTCATTTTTCTTTCTTTCTTTTATTCCTAAACTTTAGCGGAAAGTCGCCTATGCGTTAATCGTTATGAATAACAAATTCTGCCAATTATGTAAAACTATCTACCCAGAATTCCAAACCAGTTAAACGGTCTATGCTTATTTTCCAAAAGCCACCTTGTTGAAATACAAATCCACAATATAATGTTTGGTTGCGTGCGTTTAAGTCAATCTAGTCAAACTAGAATTCCAGGATCCATGAATGAGTTTGTGATTGTATATTACCGGTGGTAAATAGACTATACTTTGTTCCAATTTTACCTAAGTGTATTGTGCAGTGTAACAAAATCTCGCCTGAAGAGAAATACAAAAATAGAAATTTCAGGTTTAGTGTTTTACTTGACGTTAGTGCGAACAATCTGCAGTTTACTTTCAGACTACGTGTGAAACATTAAGCCGTTTTGCTGAGCGTGCACCATCGTTTGGCTGATCATAATATTAGCTGTTCTGGTGTGAACGTTATGGTTTAGGTCAGTGCATGAAGACACAAGTCACACCAATCCATCGAAATATCGATTCTTACGGAGAGGTACATCCGATTTGATTCTTAAATTAGAGAAACAACTGTCTTTATGCACTGACCTAAACCATAACGTTCACACCAGAACGGCTAATGTTATGATTCATCAAACGAAGGTGCACGCTCAGCAAAACGACTATATGTTTTACACGTAGTCTGAGAGTGTCTGCAGTTTACTTCGCACCAACGTGAAGTAAAACAGTGAACATGTAATTTTCATTACAGAATTTCTCTTCAGGCGAGATTTCGTTACGCTGCACAATGCACGTAGGTGAAATTGGAACAAAGTATAATCTATTTAACAGCGGTAATATAAAATCACAAAGTCATTCATGGATACTGGAATTCTAGTTTGACTAGATGGAATTAAACTCGGTGAAACAAGACATTATACTGTAAATTTGTATTATAACAAGGTGCCTGTTGGAAAATTAGCATATACCGTTCAACTGGATTGTGCTTTTGGCTAGATAGTTTTATAAAATTGGCTGAATTTGTTATCCATCACGATAAACTCACAGGCGCTATTCCGCTCACGTTTAGAAATAAAACAAAGAAATAAAAATAACAACAACTGTGAGTGTTACTAACGAAAGTCCTCACAATAAGTTGAGTTCCATACAACACTAATGCAACTAATGTAACTCATAAGAATTTTGCTGCGAGAGAAACTTGGAAACATCGCGACACTTGTTAAAGAAGACCACATGCAGTTCCAATGGAACTGGCTTAAGTGAATGGAAATGATTCATGAGGTTCTATCCAAGATAGTGAATGAGTTATCAAGATTCAAGCTAGGCTGGGTAAATGTCAAGATGTTTCATATCTCTTTTGCAAACGTATCCGCAACCCATGTGACTTCTTCGCAATGGTCGACTTCCTAAGTGCAACATACCATACAGTAGATCTTTCGGAATACGACCACTTTTCATTCTGTAGACCTCGCCAAGCCAACTCAGGCGGCGCTTCCGTACTTAGGTAAAAATGCGCTTCAGACCAGCTTTTGAAAGCACTTCAGAATTAGTCACTTTGTCCAACCAAGATATGTTGGAGATACGACGGATGCCTCTTAGATGGAATGCATTCAGCTTCCATTGTATGTGTTGTCTAGGTTCCCCTGACGTAAAATAAGGCATTGATTACACAAGCACTGTTAACCATTATTTTTTTTACAGTCAACGTTTTTGTACAGCAAACATGACAGTTTGATCAGGACAGAATGACATCTGCTTATCGATCTCCGTATCTAGCAAAAGGTTATGGTTATTGGTTGGAACAAGTTATTAAAAATCATGTACAGGTTAAAGCTGACTGTTTGCAAAATTGATTATTGGAGACGATACAATCCCTAGACCAAGGAATTTATTATTTTCCATGCTGACTGTTAACAAAAGTTTTTGCATGACGATGATAGGTAGTCCATCAACGACTGGAGGTGTTATGGTCTCGTATACTTATTTTGTAATTTAAATTGTATTACTGGGAATTTACTTTCCACAATTTTGGAAAGTCAAAAAGTCTGGTAAGATGAGACTTCTGATGAAGAATTGACATTTGAACAGTCCAACTGGTGTCAAATCGTTCTAGGTTTCAACATAATATCTCAACAACCAGTCACTCCGAATTCAGTCAAAGCACTTGATGTGAGATCTCGGGAATGGAGACATCAAGATTTCGTGGCAATACGCCGTTCGATCAGCTACATATAACTAGCTGAAGGGACTAAACTTAGCCCCAACTGATCGAACGGCGTATTGCCGCGAAGGTTATTACAACTTCAGGTTATTTCGAAGTAGAATATCATCCTGATAAGCTAAAATCTCACCAGAAGCACACGACCGGTTGCGAGGTTTTTGCCTCTTATCAGATATGCGTCTCCGCTGGACTCTACGCGTTTCGAACTAGTATTTGTGTAGACAAATGGCGCGATGCGAATCGAGGTTCTCGTCTACACGCTTTATCATAAGTAGCTGAAGGTACTAATCTAAGACCCAACTGATCAATGGGCGTATTGCCGGGAGGGTTATTACAACCTCAGGATAGTTCGAATTAGAATACCATTCTAAAACGCTCATATCTCACCGGAATCAGAGGAGAGTTTTGATGGTTTTGCCTCTCATCATCTATGCGTAACCGCTGGACTATTCGCGTTTCGAACTAGTATTTGTGTAGACGGATGGCGCAATACGAATCGAAGTTCTCGTCTAGCCGCTACTTTATTAGTAGCTAATGTGATTACACTATGACCCTACTGATCAAACGACGTAATGCCGCAAGGGTTATTACAACCCCAGAATGGTGCGAAGTTGAATACCATTCCGAAACGCTAAAATCCTAACGGAAGCACAGGACCGGCTTCGAGATTTTTGCCTCTCATCAGGTATGCGTATCCGCTGGACTCCTCGCGTTTCGAACAAGTTTTTGTGTTGGCGGATGGCGCAATGCGAATCGATGTTGTCGTCGACTTGCTACTTTGAAAGTACCTGAAGGAACTAAACTGAGCCCCAACTGATCGAACGGGTTATTGCCGCGCGGGTTATTACAACCCCTGGATATTTCGAAGTAGAATACCATTACGAAACGCTAAAATCCTAACGGAAGCACAGGACCGGTTTCGAGGTTTTTGCCTCTAATCAGCTATGCGTATCCGCTGGACTCTGCGTTTCGAACTACTATTTGTGTAGACGGATGGCGCAATGCGAATCGAAGTTCTCGTCTACTCGCTACTTTATAAGTAGCTGAAATGACTAAACTAAGCCCCAACTGATTGAACGGCGTATTGCCACGAGGGTTATTACAACCCCAGGATTGTTCGGAGTAGAATACCATTCCGAAACGCTAAAATCTCACCGGAAGCACACGACCGGTTGCGAGGTTTTTGCTTCTCATCAGACATGCGTATCCGCTGGACTCTTCGCGTTTCGAACTAGTATTTGTGTAGACGGATGGCGCGATGCGAATCGAAGTTCTCGTCTACTCGCTACATTATAAGTAGCTGTCGGGACTAAACTTAGCCCCAACAGAATGAACGGCGTACTGCCGCGAGTGTTATTACAACCTCAGGATAGTTCGAATTAGAATACAGTTTTCAAACGCTCATATCTCACCGGAATCAGAGAACAGGTTCGAAGGTTTTGCCTCTCATCAGCTCTGCGTATCCGCAGGCCTCTTCGCATTTCGAACTAGTATTTCTGTAGACGGATGGCGCAATGCGAATCGAGGTTCTCGTCTACTCGCTACATTACAAGTAGCTGAAGGTACTGAACTAAGCCGCAACTGATCGATGGGCGTATTGCCGCGAGCGTTATTACAACCCCAGGATAGTTCGAAGTAGAATACCATTCCGAAACGCTAAAATCTCCCCGGAAGCACATGACCGGTTCCGAGGTTTTGCCTCTCATCTGCTATGCGTATCCGCTGGACTCTTCGCGTTTCGAACTAGTATTTGTTTAGACGGAAGTCTCAATGCGAATCAAAGTTCTTGTTTACCCGCTACTTTATAAGTAGCTGAGAGGACTAAAATTAGCCCCAACAGAATGAACGGCGTACTGCCGCAAGGGTTATTACAACCTCAGGATAGTTCGAATTAGAATACCATTCTCAAACGCTCATATCTCACCGGAATCAGAGAACAGTTTTGAAGGTTTTGCCTTTCATCAGATATGCTTATCCGCGGGCCTCTTCGCGTTTCGAACTAGTATTTCTGTACACGGATGGCGCTAAGCGAATCGAGGTTCTCATCTACTCGCTACATTATAAGTAGCTGGAGGGACTGAACTAAGCCCTAACTGATCGATTGGCGTTTTGCCGCGGGGGTTATTAGAACCACAGGATAGTTCGAAGTAGAATACCATTTCGAAACGCTAAAATCTCACCAGCAGCACAGGACTGGCTTCGAGATTTTCGCTACTTATCCGCTATGCGTATCCGCTGGACTTTTTGCGTTTAGAACTAGTATTTGTGTATACGGATGGCGCAATGCAAATCGAACTTCGCGTCTACTCGCTACTTTATAAGTAGCTGAAGGGACTAAACATAGACCTATCTGATCAATTGACGTATTGCCGCCAGGGTTTTTGCAACCCCAGGATAGTTTCAAGTAGAATAACATTTTAAAACGCTGAAATCTCACCGGAAGCACAGAACAGGTTTGGAGGTTCCACCTCTCATCAGCTATGCGTATCCGCGGGACTCTTTGCGTTTCAACCTAGTATTTGTGTAGACGGATGGCGCAATGCTAATCAAAGTTCTCGTCTACTCGCTACATTATAGTTAGCTGAAGAGACTAAACATAGACCTAACTGATCCAATGGCGTACTGCCGCGAGGGTTATTGCAACCCCAAGATAGTTTGAAGTAGAATACCATTCCGAAACGCTAAAATCTCACCGGAAGCACAGAACAGGTTTGGAGGTTCTGCCTCTCATCAGCTATGCGTATCCGCGGGACTCTTCGCGTTTCGAACTAGTATTTGTGTAGACGGTTGGCGCAATGCGGATCGAGGTTTTCGTCTATTCGCTACTTCATATGCTGCTGAAGGGACTAAACTAAGCCCCAACTGATCGAACGGCGTATTGACGCGAGGGTTATTACAACCTCAGGTTAGTTCGAAGTAGAATATCCTTCCAAAACGCTAAAATCTCACCAGAAGCACAGGACCGGTTTCAAGGTTTTACCTCTCATCAGCTATGCGTATCCGCTGAGCTCTTCGCGTTTTTGAACTAGTATTTGTGTAGATGGATGGCGCAATGCGAATCGAAGTTCTCGTTTACCCGCTACTTTATTAGAAGCTAAATTGACTAAACTAAGACCCCACTGATCAAACGACGTATTGCCGCGAGGGTTATTACAACCCCATGATAGTTCGAAGTAGAATACCATTTTAAAACGCTAATATCTCACTTGAAGCACAGGACCGGTTTCAAGGTTTCACCTCTCATCAGCTATACGTATCCGCTGAACTCTTCACGTTTCGAACTAGTATTTGTGTAGACGGATGGCGCAAAGCGGATCGAAGTTCTTGTCTACTTGCTACTTTATAAGAAGCTAAAGGGACTAAACTAAGCCCCAACTGATCGAACGGCGTATTTCCACGATTTTTTGATGACTCCAATCCCGAGATCTCACATCAAGTGCTTTGACTGAATTCGGAGTGACTGGTTGTGGGGATATTATTTTGAAGCCTACAACGATTTGACACCAGTTGGACAGTTCAAATGTCAATTCCTTATCAGAAGTCTTATCTTACCAGACGTTTTGACTTTCCAAAATTGTGGAAAGTAAATTCCCAGTAATACATTTTAAAATACAAATAAAGTATACGAAACCGTAACACCTCCAGTCGTTGATGGAGTCACTATCATCGTCATGCAAAGACTTTGGTTAACAGTCAGCATGGAAAATAATAAATTCCTTGGTCTAGGGATTGTATCGCCTCCAATAATCAATGTTGCAAACAGTCAGCTTCAACCTGTACATCATTTTTAATAACTTGGTTCAACCATTAACCATAACCTCTCGCTAGACACGGAGATCAATAAGCAGATGCTATTCTGTCCTGATTAAACTGTCGTGTTTGGTGTACAAAAACGTTGACTGTAAAGAAACAAATAATGGTGTGCAATGCGTGTGTAATCAATGCCTTATTGTTCGTCAGTGGAACCTAGACAACCCATACAATGGAAGCTGAATGCATTCCATCTACGAAGCATCCGTCGTATCTCCAACATATCATTGTTGGACAAAGTGACTAATTCTGAAGTGCTTTCAAAAGCTGGTCTGAAGCGCATTTTTACGTAAGTACGGAAGCGCCGCCTGAGTTGGCTTGGCGAGGTCTACAGAATGAAACCTGGTCGTATTCCGAAAGATCTTTTGTATGGTATGTTGCACTTAGGAAGTCCACCATTGCGAATAAGTCACATGGGTTGCGGATACGTTTGCAAAAGAGATATGAAACATCTTGACATTTACCCAGCCTAGCTTGAATCTTGATAACTCATTCACTATCTTGTATGGAACCTCAGGACTTATTTCCATTCTCTTAAGCAAGTTCCATTGGAACTGCATATGAACTTCTTTAACAAGTGTCGTGATGTTTCCAAGTTTCTTCCGCAGCAAAATTCTTATGAGTTACCATAAACTCTCTATTCATAGCAAAGAATGTCTTAGTTCTGCGCCGGATATCAAACTGGCAGATGTGGTTCCATTAGTGTTGTATAGAACTCAACTTATTGTGAGGACTTTCGTGAGTAACACTCACAGTTGTTGTTATTTTTATTGCTTTGGTTCATTCCTAAACGTTAGCGGAATAGCGCCTGTGAGTTTATCGTGATGGATAACAAATTCAGACAATTATATGAAACTATCTACCCGTAATTCCAAACCAGTTGATCGGTCTATGCTAATTTTCCAACAACCACTTCGTTGAAATACAAATTCACAGTGTAATTTTGGGTTGCGTGAGTTTAAGTCAATCCAGTCAAACTAGAAATCCAGGATCCATGAATGAGTTTGTGATTTTATATTACCGCTGTTAAATAGACTATGCATTGTTCCAATTTCACCTACGTGTATTGTGCAGCGTAACGAAATCTCGCTTTGAGAGAAATACGGTAATGAAAATTACATGTTTATTGTTTTACTCGACGTTGGTGCGGAGTAAACTGCAGACACTCTCAGACTACGTGTGAAACATTTAGCCGTTTTGCTGAGCGTGCACCTTCTTGTGATGAATCATAATATTGGCCGTTCTCGTGTGAACGTTATGGTTTAGGTCAGTGCATAAAGACACAAATCACACTAATCCATCGAACTATCGATTCTTACGAAGAGGTACATCCGAATTGATTCTGAAATTAGAGAAACAAGTGTCTACATGTACTGACCTAAACCATAACGTTCACACCAGAACGGCTAATGTTATGATTCACCGAACGATGGTGCACGCTCAGCAAAACGGCTGAATGTTTCACACGTAGTCTGAAAGTAAACTGCAGATTATTTGCAGTGCACCTTCGTTTGATGAATCATAATATTAGCCGTTCTGGTGTGAACGTTATGGTTAAGCTCAGTGCATAAAGACACAATTCACACCAATCCATCGAACTATCGATTGTTACGGAGAGGTAAATCCGAATTGATTCTGAAATTAGAGAAACAAATGTCTTCATGTACTGACCTAAACCATAATGTTCACAGCAGAACGGCTAATATTATGATTCACCAAACGATGGTGCACGCTCAGCAAAACGGCGAAATGTTTCACACGTAGTCTGAAAGTAAACTGCAGCTTGTTTGCACCAACATCAAGTAAAATACTAAACCTGTAATTTTTATTTTCGTATTTCTCTTCGTGTGAGATTTCGTTATTGCTGAAAATTCGTGAACACGAATAAAGTCATTCTTCTTCTTCTTCTTCTAAAACCGCACAATGCACTTAGGTAAAATTGGAACAAAGTATAGTCTATTTAACAACGGTAATACACAATTCTAGTTTGATTAGATTGACTTAAAAATCACGCAACCCAAAATTATACTGTGAATTTGTATTTCAACAAAGTGGCTGTTGGATAATTAGCATATACCGATCAATTGGTTTGGAATTTCAGGTAGATAGTTTTCATATAATTAGCTGAATTTTTTATTCATCAAACTCACAGGCGCCATTCCGCTAACGTTTAGGAATAAAAGGAAGAAATGAAATGACAACAACTGTGAGTGTTGCTCACTAAAGTACTCACAATAAGTCAACCGCATAGGTCCTTTCGTTTAATTGAAATTCTTTTTATATACCATTATATTTATATCTATATATAAAGTGCGGTTCGAAACTCTCTGTTTCTAAAATTCAACTCAACTAAAATTAACAGGAAACATGAACAATTTTCGATCACTTATATTAATTATCAATCACTGAATATTGTACCTCATGTATTAATTCTTTTATTAATGTTCATATATGTTATTGGATGGATTTTGTTTAGTACCGCTTTTATGTTATTATTATGAAAAGAAATTTCTATTCAATTAGTTAGAGCAGATATTGGGTAACGTTTCACCTCTAAGACATGAGCTCCGTGAGACAAAAAGAGATAGTCAGGACATGAAGATGACTAAGTAACAGTCAACACGCAGACGTTTTTGCTAAATTACTGCATAAAATCCTATAGTAAGACTAGGTGTATAAAGTCACATCGGGATGACCAGGATCATTGGCCGATTTGTTTAATACGTATGAACATCAATTTAATACAAGTAAACATGGTAAAAATCTGTTGGAACTGGTACACGTGCGTAAAGGTACATAACCGAACGATCGCTGAACGATACAAAATTGTAATTAGTTATTACGTATGAGACGAATATGAACTATTTACATTTGTTTTAGAGCCAGATTGTGGATATTTCTGCCATATCATCACAATTATACGCACCTTCACATGTGAGCGTTTGCTATACGATATAGTGCTGAGTCTTAGCTCTCACACATTGTTTAGGTCCACGCCATGGCCTGTATCTGAAAGAGTACCCTACAAGACTCATGAATGGAAGATCGCTATTCTGAGGCATCTCAGGGATGTCTAGCAAGGGGATTGTTTTTCACTCTCTTCTGTTGTTAAATTCTCTGCTAGTCTGTCATATGTAAACACCAGAGCAAACATTACGTTGAATACAGCAAAAACAGCCAGAAACCGGTAGTGGTGTGTAGGGGATGAGGATGTGAGCAACACATTACTTTGATCATCCATAAGCGCCTTGAGTGCTTTGACCAATATTCACTTTGTGGTTCTGTGTCTGAACATCGTGGTTCGTTGTACGAACCCTATATAACAGTGGCAGTTAAGCATAAGTTATTTTACGTTGAGAACCTCAGATTATTATCGTCAAAGTGGATTAAAGTGTATTATCATAAGTTGCACATTGTTTGAACGAATATGTCTTCCATTTATAATATGTTATACCATTATACTGATTGCTATTCGTGCGCACATAATAATTATAATAATTAATATAATAATAATAATAATAATCATAATAATAATAATATAATAATAATATTAACAATACAATATTAATGATACAAGGTATACAAACAGCATCATGTTAATTTTCTCTACATTTGCTTAGTGGTATGTCACCCACATTAATTGGCTTGTCACAAAACGTTCGTCCTCATGGTGGACTAAGAGGAATAAGGTAGCTTCACGATGAACCAGTGTTGGATTTTGTTCATCCCTGCATCAATGTTCTGTCATAAAGAAAATGAACGAAGCTATGACCGAAAGACCTGACTTTCGCGTACGTAAATGAATCGTGAGACAACGTCTGTGTCTATATGTTTACCACAACCGTCATTTTTATCATTCTGTCTTCATTCTGCGCCTCTGATTTTACACCCCTCTGGCTATTTTCAATGCACTTGTCTTTTGCAGATTGACAAAAATAGCATAGACGTCGAAGCTAAACATTATTCAGTCATCCTCGTTTGTAACTAAATTCAAGCGTGTTAAGCATTCATATGCAGTATTGATGAACGTGGTCGTGTTTTCAACCGAGTGTTACAACAAATAGACCCAATGTTTCGCTAATTCGTGCGGTGTTGATTTCTCCTTATCAACGATAGTCCAAACGGCAAAAATCTTTGTATCGTTTACAGGCAGAACGTCGAATATAGGATTGATCGTTGTCTTCCGATAAGAGGTTTAGCACATATCCTTATGAATAACTTCCAAGTTGTAGTTTCGTGGTAAAGTCGGAGCGTTAATGGGTTTAAGGTAAGGGATATTGTTATAAATTTTATTCATCTTGTGATCAGGGTTTATTTTGACTTAGTGAAAAAACTCTCACCGATTGCAAACAAATGTCTTCATCTCATGACAAAGAAATAGTAACTACTGATGCGGTCACAATAAGTCAGGCATTCTTTTTATTTTTCAGCAGCTCGTTCTATAAAAACCCTTACCATTTATCAGCAAACAACAGCACTCCGTTAATTACTAATGACTGCTTTAATTTTTCTGTACAAGGAGTAAAAGTCCTTCATCGTCGAAGTAAAATCTCTTATAAGCCTGATGATGTAGGTTTTATATCAGCCATCTTACACAAGGATAATGAACACTTTCCTTTAATTTTCTTAAATCTTTTCAATATTTCTCTCATATCTGAAATTTTTCAAACTAATTGGAAACACTCTGTTATTATCCCACGTTTAAAATCTGGTAATTCGAAACTCGTTACGAATGATCACTCGAATAAGCATACTCCTATTCTGTCTAAGTTATTTGAAAGGTTAGTTAAAAATTCTTTGTTGGGTTACCTTGGTCCAGATGCTTTCTCTCCAGTCCAACATGGATTCCCTAGACAAAAGTCTTGTGTAACCTGCTAGTTAGAATACTTAGATCTCATAACCGCTTTCCTTGGCTGACATTACGGACACAACCTCCAATTAATTGAAAAAACATTTTGCGATGTGAGTACTCACAAACTGAAAGTAGTGATCGGAAAACGGTGTTCAATCAACGAATCACTATGACGCACAAAGTTTATTACAGAGGAATCGTCATAAATGCAATTGTATTGAGATGGGAATCAACGTCAATCTTGTGAGACAACTAAAAACTATGCAGATGATATTTAGTTGAAACGATTGTTGTGATGTTGTTTATGATGATCATTGAAATTGGCATCCTGGTCATCCCGATGTGACTTTATACACCTAGTCTTACTATAGGATTTTATGCAGTAATGTAGCAAAAGAGTCTGCGTGTTGACTGTTACTTAGTCATCTTCATGTCCTGACTATCTCCTTTTGTCTCACGGAGCTCATGTCTTAGAGGTGAAACGTTACCCAATATCTGCTCTAAATTATTGAACAGAAATTTCTTTTCATAATAATAGCATAAAAGCGGTACTAAACAAAATCCATCCAATAACATTCATGAACATTAATAAAAGAATTAATACATGAGGTACAATATTCAGTGATTGATAATTAATATCAGTGATCGAAAATTGTTTATGTTTCCTGTTGATTTTAGTTGAGTTGAGTTTAGGAAACAGAACGTTTTGAAATGCACCTTTTATATAGAGAGAAATAATGAAGCATATAGAAAGAATTTCAATTAAGCGAATGAAACAATGCGGTTGACTTATTGTGAGTAATTTAGTGAGCAACACTCACAGTTGTTGTCATTTTTCTTTCTTTCTTTTATTCCTAAACTTTAGCGGAAAGTCGCCTATGCGTTAATCGTTATGAATAACAAATTCTGCCAATTATGTAAAACTATCTACCCAGAATTCCAAACCAGTTAAACGGTCTATGCTTATTTTCCAAAAGCCACCTTGTTGAAATACAAATCCACAATATAATGTTTGGTTGCGTGCGTTTAAGTCAATCTAGTCAAACTAGAATTCCAGGATCCATGAATGAGTTTGTGATTGTATATTACCGGTGGTAAATAGACTATACTTTGTTCCAATTTTACCTAAGTGTATTGTGCAGTGTAACAAAATCTCGCCTGAAGAGAAATACAAAAATAGAAATTTCAGGTTTAGTGTTTTACTTGACGTTAGTGCGAACAATCTGCAGTTTACTTTCAGACTACGTGTGAAACATTAAGCCGTTTTGCTGAGCGTGCACCATCGTTTGGCTGATCATAATATTAGCTGTTCTGGTGTGAACGTTATGGTTTAGGTCAGTGCATGAAGACACAAGTCACACCAATCCATCGAAATATCGATTCTTACGGAGAGGTACATCCGATTTGATTCTTAAATTAGAGAAACAACTGTCTTTATGCACTGACCTAAACCATAACGTTCACACCAGAACGGCTAATGTTATGATTCATCAAACGAAGGTGCACGCTCAGCAAAACGACTATATGTTTTACACGTAGTCTGAGAGTGTCTGCAGTTTACTTCGCACCAACGTGAAGTAAAACAGTGAACATGTAATTTTCATTACAGAATTTCTCTTCAGGCGAGATTTCGTTACGCTGCACAATGCACGTAGGTGAAATTGGAACAAAGTATAATCTATTTAACAGCGGTAATATAAAATCACAAAGTCATTCATGGATACTGGAATTCTAGTTTGACTAGATGGAATTAAACTCGGTGAAACAAGACATTATACTGTAAATTTGTATTATAACAAGGTGCCTGTTGGAAAATTAGCATATACCGTTCAACTGGATTGTGCTTTTGGCTAGATAGTTTTATAAAATTGGCTGAATTTGTTATCCATCACGATAAACTCACAGGCGCTATTCCGCTCACGTTTAGAAATAAAACAAAGAAATAAAAATAACAACAACTGTGAGTGTTACTAACGAAAGTCCTCACAATAAGTTGAGTTCCATACAACACTAATGCAACTAATGTAACTCATAAGAATTTTGCTGCGAGAGAAACTTGGAAACATCGCGACACTTGTTAAAGAAGACCACATGCAGTTCCAATGGAACTGGCTTAAGTGAATGGAAATGATTCATGAGGTTCTATCCAAGATAGTGAATGAGTTATCAAGATTCAAGCTAGGCTGGGTAAATGTCAAGATGTTTCATATCTCTTTTGCAAACGTATCCGCAACCCATGTGACTTCTTCGCAATGGTCGACTTCCTAAGTGCAACATACCATACAGTAGATCTTTCGGAATACGACCACTTTTCATTCTGTAGACCTCGCCAAGCCAACTCAGGCGGCGCTTCCGTACTTAGGTAAAAATGCGCTTCAGACCAGCTTTTGAAAGCACTTCAGAATTAGTCACTTTGTCCAACCAAGATATGTTGGAGATACGACGGATGCCTCTTAGATGGAATGCATTCAGCTTCCATTGTATGTGTTGTCTAGGTTCCCCTGACGTAAAATAAGGCATTGATTACACAAGCACTGTTAACCATTATTTTTTTTACAGTCAACGTTTTTGTACAGCAAACATGACAGTTTGATCAGGACAGAATGACATCTGCTTATCGATCTCCGTATCTAGCAAAAGGTTATGGTTATTGGTTGGAACAAGTTATTAAAAATCATGTACAGGTTAAAGCTGACTGTTTGCAAAATTGATTATTGGAGACGATACAATCCCTAGACCAAGGAATTTATTATTTTCCATGCTGACTGTTAACAAAAGTTTTTGCATGACGATGATAGGTAGTCCATCAACGACTGGAGGTGTTATGGTCTCGTATACTTATTTTGTAATTTAAATTGTATTACTGGGAATTTACTTTCCACAATTTTGGAAAGTCAAAAAGTCTGGTAAGATGAGACTTCTGATGAAGAATTGACATTTGAACAGTCCAACTGGTGTCAAATCGTTCTAGGTTTCAACATAATATCTCAACAACCAGTCACTCCGAATTCAGTCAAAGCACTTGATGTGAGATCTCGGGAATGGAGACATCAAGATTTCGTGGCAATACGCCGTTCGATCAGTTGGAGCTTAGTTTAGTCCCTTCAGCTACTTATAAGGTAGCGAGTAGACGAAAACCTCGATTCGCATTACGCCATCCGTCTACAGAAATACTAGTTCGAAACGCGAAGAGTCCCGCGGATACGCATAGCTGATGAGATGCAAAACCTTCAAACCTGTTCTGTGATTCCGGTGAGATTTGAACGTTTGAAAACTGTATTCTAATTCGAACTATCCTGAGGTTGTAATAACACTCGCGGCAGTACGCCGTTCATTCTGTTGGGGCTAAGTTTAGTCCCGACAGCTACTTATGAAGTAGCGAGTAGACGAGAACTTCGATTCGCATTGCGCCTTCCGTCTACACAAATACTAATTCGAAACGCGAAGAGTATAGCGGATACGCATAGGTGATGAGAGGCAAAACCTCGGAACCGGTCATGTGCTTCCGGTAAGATTTTAGCGTATAAGGATGATATTCAACTTCGAACTATCATGGAGTTGTAATAACACTGACGTCAATACGCCGTTCGATCAGTTGGTGCTTAGTTTAGTCACTTCAGATACTTAAAAAGTACCGAGTAGACGAGAACTTTGATTCGCATTGCGCCATTCGTCTACAAAAAAATAATTCGAAACGCGAATAGTCCAGCGGATACTCATACTTGATGAGAGGCAAAAATCTCGAAGCCGGTCCTATGCTTCCGATGAGATTTTAGCGTTTCTGAATGGTATTCTACTTTGAACTATCCTGAGGTTGTAATAAACCTTGCGGCAATAAGTCGTTTGATCAGTGGGGTTCAAGTTCAGTCACTTTAGCTACTAATAAAGTAGCGGCTAGACGAGAACTTCGATTCGCATTGCGCCATCCGTCTACACAAATACTAGTTTGAAACGCGAAGAGCTCAGCGGATACGCATAGCGGATAAGAGGCAAAAACCTCGAAGCCGGTCCTATGCTTCCGATGCGATTTCAGGGTTTCGGAATGGTATTCAACATAGAACTATCCTGGGGTTAAAATAACCCTCACATCAATACGCCGTTCGATCAGTTGGGGCTTAGTTTAGTCCCTTCAGCTACATATGAAGTAGCGAATTGACGAGAACCTCCATTTGCATTGCGCCATCCGTCTACACAAATACTACTTCGAAACGCAAAGAGTCCAGCGGATACGCATAGCTGATGAAAGGCAAAACCATGAAACCGGTCCTCTGCTTCCGGTAAGATTTTAGCGTTTTGGAATGGTATTCTACTTGGAACTATCCTGAGGTTATAATAACCCTCGCGTCAATACGTCGTTCGATCAGTTGTGGCTTAGTTTAGTCCCTTCAGCTACATATAACTAGCTAAAGAGACTAAACTAAGCCCCAACTTATCGAACGGCGTATTGCCGCGAAGGTTGTTACAACTTCAGGTTAGTTCGAAGTAGAATATCATCCTGATAAGCTAAAATCTCACCAAAAGCACACGACCGGTTGCGAGGTTTTTGCCTCTTATCAGATATGCGTATCCGCAGGACTCTTCGCGTTTCGAACTAGTATTTGTGTAGACGGAAGGCGCGATGCGAATCGGAGTTCTCGTCTACTCGCTACATTATAAGTAGCTGTCGGGACTAAACTTAGCCCCAACAGAATGAACGGCGTACTGCCGCGAGTGTTATTACAACCTCA